>VYZQ01008488.1:0-20518 GCA_013400655.1 Mystacornis crossleyi
AACCTCCTAAAACCCCAACACCGTGGGAGAGATTTCTTCATTGCAGCAGATTCAGGTGAGGCAGTTGTTTGTGAAAGTTTGAAGCCATGTTAAATCAGAAGAAACTCTTTTCCCTAAAGATAAAGAAAGACTCTTAAGAAATGAAATACTGAACAAATGCCATGTTTTGTTTCCCTCGCGTGGGTTGGTGGAAAGAGGGACGGTACTGGAAGGAAAAAAGTGTTCTGGAAGGTTGCTTTAATTTCTTATTATTCATTATTTTTACTTTTCATTCTGTAAGTAATAAATTTTCTTTATACTGTAACTGTTCAAGTGTGGACTTGTTTTGCCTTGAAGTTTTTTTTCCATTTTCCTCAATAATCCTTATCTCACCTTATGAAAATGAGGTTTTAATTTCCCCGTCTCTGCTTAACTATAGCAGAGTCAAGTAAATAAATAGATTTTGTGGGGCTTGGCACCTAACCAGCATCAAACCATGACAACCTACAAAAAAGGTTGGTGCACTCAAGCAGCATATGAACTGCACTGCAGTAAAATCCAAGCAGCAGCTGGGTGACCCTATGGACCTCATATCCAAATCATCCCTTCAGGGCTGATACGGTACACTACACATGGCAGATTCCTGCCTTTCCAGAGCTGCAGCTGGAGGCCGGGTGAGTACCCAAATACATCTCAAACACTGGGTGCCCGTGTACAGAAAACAGAAACAAGCCTTAGGTATGTAAGGCAGTAGACGCAGCAGAACAGTTCGGCTCCTCCTGAAGCAGATGCCCACTGGTTGGTCACCCGGATATCTTGCCAGGCACCACTGCTAGGGTGGGCTGAGGGCTCTGTTCATTTGCCCACATCAAACACCTGAGATGCTCTACGCCTCTTGGCCTCCAGACACCCCTGGGAAGGGTGCAGGTCTCTCATTTGTCCTGTGACATCTCTGCCAGCCCTGGGTGATGTCTTGAACATAGTAAAGCACCTCAGATAACACCAAACCTCTATGCTTAGTGTTATATGATAACAGTAAGAACTTCAATGGAATCCTCCTTTTTGTGACTTTTGGCAGGTCAAGCCAAGTCAATTTTTTCAGGTGTTCAAAGCTTTTGTTTTGGGTTTTTTTCCAAGATTCACAACTTAATTACTAAACTCTCCAAGGAAAAACCCTGTAGCCAGCTCTGGGGTTACCCACTGAATTAGCCAGGAAGGGTTTGTTGGTGAATATTAGTAACCCTCATCTAAACTGGACACAAGATGCTATTCCCTTCATTGAAACAGTAAGAGGATGATACAGCTATATCATCTATAATTAACAGACTGAACTCAAACCAATTTGGTACCCTCCTGCCTGCCACAAATGCAGAAAACTTCAAAGTTCCCAGAAGAGATGGATACAATCCTGCCAGATCCCAGCACTGTAAAAACACTCACTAGCTACAGCTTCTCAAAGACAAATGTTTTTCCATAGCTGTCCTCCTTCCTCTGCTTCCTGGAACCAGGCTTGACAACTGTAGGTTCTGTGTCTTCCTCTGGCTCTTACCCATAATCTGGTGGAAGAGACTGAAAGCAATCTCCTTGGGTTGGATTTGCTTCTGCTTTTTTCAGGGAGAATACCTAATTGTTTTCTGCTGTGTTTTGGACACAGGTGGTGTTACAAAACTGTGTTGATGAAAAGTAATGCAAAACCTGACATAGATAAAATGCATTTCATTCTCTACAACTTACTGTAAAATAGTATGCTTCCTTTTAATTATTGTTTAGGCAAGGTAAAATATTTGCAAGTCTTTTCTTGCTTTGATGTAGTTGTTAAAAGACTCTTTATAACTTCTAAATGACTGTGACTCTTCACTAAATTCTCAGACTTGTGATTGCCTATTTCTAGGCACTCAGAAATGGGGCTTGTGTCCTAGGAAGTCTGATCTGTGCTGAAAAGTTCTGAGGTTATCTGTACTACAAGATAAAGACACTCCTTCAGAATTGCCTCAAACACAAGAAGCCCAAGGTACTTAGACTTTTCCATCTGCCTCACTGGCTATTTTCCTCTTCATTCCTCAGTGTGAGACATTCAGGATCTGCTTAGGAAATTCTGAGTTCAAAGGTCAAGTGCTGAACCTAAGTTTTCCTGCCCCAAGGCATTGGGGCTCCCCTCCCCCCTCTCCCCCCGGGGGGATGGGCCTTGGGAGTGAAAGCACGCTTACACGGGGTTTCCAGAAACCTGCTCTCTGGTCACAAGTACCCAAATCCTGTCCCCATTGGCCTTTTCATGTTCCCCAGCCTTGGGAACTCTGTGGTTTTCCCATCAGTAGTCAGTCTGGTCCAGGCTCCCAGCCATGGTGGCTGGAAGAAAAATAAAGATCAGTGAACATCCATGAAAATATCATTTCCTTGATTCTTCCATGGGCCAAGGCTGCCTTAAGGGAAGGTTGCAGAAACCCCACTGCAACACCAAGGTATCCAGGAGCTCAGCCTAAATTTGCATTTGATCCCAGGGCTGTGATGGTATCAAACATAAATCTGGACTTGAGCTCTGTCTTGGAACTTGAGGCTCTATGGGCATGATCTGAGCATCTGGTACTGACACATTTGGCATCTCTGTGATAAAGATGATGCTCATGAGACCCCGTAAAAGACAGACTGCTTCAATGTATCTCTGTGCACATATATAAACCATAAAGACATATGTCCTATTTAGAACAATGCTTTGCCTAAATGAAATTTTATATTTCTTACCCTTCAGGACTGATTCACCTGCCATTTATGCCAGAGTGATTTGAGTGATTACAGCAAACCTTACTCAGAAATAAGTGAATCATACACTCATTCTCTCACTGTAAGTACTAAATTTGTTGGTTGTGCAGTTAGTGAGTTCTTGGAAGCAAGAACAGGAGCACATGGCATTGTTAATATAAATTTGTAATGTATTTGATGGTGTTGGAAGGTTTTCCTGTTTGGGAGTTGGGGTTTATTTTGATATTACTAGCTTTACACATCCCAACATCTAAGGAAAAGTACATAAGGAAAAGAACATAATTATTAAGCTGTTATATGCATTAACCTTATCTGAAAATAGCCAGATGTGCATTTTCAAAATTACCTTTCTAAGATCTTCTTGGGGAGACCTAATATCTTAGTCCAGCAGACACTGTGAAAAAGGAAAAGCAGCTAATTTAGTGTATTTACTTATTATACCCAGGTCTGGTGCTATTTCAAAGAAATCTTTCAGCTAAGAAAATGACTCAAAATTGAGATGATAAAGCAAGGTCCGGGACAATCAGAAATGTTTGCACTTCCAGCATTTTCCTTCATCTTGACTTATTTCTAAAAAAAATTCCAACCACTTGAAAGGACCTCAAGCACCAGGCTGTGACAAGATGCTCCTTACTGTACATTTGCTTCAGTAAAGAGCAGTGCATACCCAGGGAGAGCTGGAGGGAAGAATCCACTCAGCTGTTCGCTTCAGAAAATCCAGGACAGCATGGCAGCACCTGTTTCCTTCAAAACTTCTCCAATTATCCCATTTCTTTTCCCTGCACCTACCTGGCAGAACCTTCATGATCCAGTCTATTGTGTATAACACTGTAGAGAGACATCTGCTTTTGTACATTGTTATATTTATATAGCTTGTTTTCCAAAATGCCTCATTCTTACTCTGCTCATGACTGACAGATGAAGCAAAGCCATGTCACCCGGCCAGGGTAAATGTGCTACCCCTGCCTCAGCTACAAAAGGGTGACTTTAACTTGCTCTGTGATAGTTCACAGGGATGCAAGTCCTATTTGCTGAATTATGCCTGAATCTTTCCCATATCAGCATTATGTGAATGAGGTGAAATGAGGTGAGATGAAATAAGATGGCTGGGAGGGGCTGGAAAAACACAGGTGTGGCTGACTGCTCTGACACATGAACCAAAGGAGAGGCGGTGGTGAGGATAGAACCCAACAACAACAGAACCCTTCAACAGCCGAGAACCTCATATTAGCTGAAAGTAACCACAGACCACTGCTAGAAACAAATTTCAAGTTCTTTCCCCTCTAAGAAATGGCAGTCTGGGGACAGGGAAATTGGAAATGGGGGATGAAGTGAGTCATTCTCAGAAAGGTTTGTCATCAATTCACCACTATGTTTTGCCCTGACAGTAAGTGCACAGTGCAGAGCCTTGCTCTCGTTTCTGCTGCACTTTTAAGATCAGGTATTTGATTAAAGTCATTACAGGGTACCACACTCTTTGTGTGGAAAAGCCTGAAGACCTCCCACAGGAACGAGCCTTCACTCAGCTCCTCCCAGGGTCCCAGTGTAACAATCATTCCACTGTTGTGCTCTCTGTAGAAGACAAATATTTAATGACTTTTGAGAGACGCTTCAGACTACATCTCTTTTATGCACATTTGTGATTCAGACTCTCTTCCTTCCTTTCATGCTTTATTACCAAAAGGGAAAATCTGCTTCCTGGAAGGTTTGCAGGTTCCAATAAGGCCTTCAATTCCCTTGCACCAGATATCATAGCAGTATCAACAGGAGTGATTGCTCTTTCTGATTTTTTTCTTTATTTTTTCAATACTTCTGGTCCATTTGAGGCAGGGCTTCACAGGCAATTCAGGATAGTTGGAAGCCTTAATAAGCCAGAGTATGAAAGATCAAATCAAATGAAAAAGCAGGTTTTAACTATATGTTTGTTTTCTTACATTCCTACTTCCCCCAGCAGCCTCTTCCCACACACGATTTCCTTATGACCTCCAAATCCCTCAGAGGGAAATGAACAGCCTGTTGCTAAGTGTCTTCACCCATGGGTCTGCTGCCACCAGGTACTGTCTGATTCCATCTTCTAAACTGGAAAACAGTTAAATCCAGCCTCATTTTGTGAAGTTTCCTTGGAGGAGCCAGTGAGCAGCAGAGACACAATGCAGAGGGTGGGAGAGAGCATCAGTCTCAGCAGAGCGGATCACTGGTCTTGTGGGGACAGAGCTGCAGAGCATCTTCTCATAGATGGGAGGCAGTGAGGCAGCAATTCCTTCTCTCAGTTCTGTGAGACACCAGGGATTAGTGCTGGCATGCTGGTTCATTGGGTTTCAGCTGTGCAGCACATTGGGTACCACTTGCCACGATACATCTGTAGCTTCCTTTGGCAATGAAAGGCAGCGACTGGGGCCTGTCGGGGAGAAAGCATTTGAAATGTACCTCTCTGCGTTGTATATTCTCTTAAGCAAGTACAAAACTTCTGTGCTTGCTGGCAGAGACAGATGTAGCAATATGATGTATATTAGTTATCTGAGAAGAAATACATTGGAACTCGAGGTACAGCTGTGTTAGTAATCGCTCTAACAGCTCTAAACTCCTTATCATTTGTCAGATAAGACTGGAGACATTTATTATTATTTTCCCCTGAGGAACCTGTTTCAATTGAATTATTCAATCTATTCTTTTCAATTTGCCATCTCCTTTCTGGCAGTTTCAAGAACCTGGAAGAATACTGCCACATGTACCATGGAGGGTTGATGTCTGAGAGCCTTGACTCTTCCCTTGACCCTTTGTCTGTCTCAGGGAAACAGCCTAGGCTTGACTCCTGCTGGTTACATGGATAATGTGACTTACAGTATTTCATTTGGCACTACACGTAACATTCCATCATGACTGAGAAGTGTTTGCACCCCTTATTCATGAAGATGATGGTTCAGATCATTTCCTCTAACAATGAAAGCTGAGGTGTAAAATCCAGATCTGGATATACAAAATGTCTGCTCTCAGACATAATTTTGATGATTGACATGTCTTTTTTGAGGAGAAAACATCTGTCTTCACAGCCTAGACCCAGTACATCTCAGATATTGAAACCTTTTCACTGCCTTTTACAGATATTCTACTAGCAATTTACCTGAACGGGCTGGAGAGGCTGGGATTAGATGTTTATTAAAATCACCATTCTCTGTCTTCAAACCAGTGAGTGAGGGCAGCTTTTGTGATGGCCACATTTTATCAAGGGCTTTAGACTGCTACACTGGCCTCAAAGGTGCTTCCTGGGAGAGGTAGAATATTACATGATCTGTAACTCTTTTACCATTTTCCAACCCTGTTAGGGTTCACAGAAGACACCAGCCCAGCATTTTTACAGCTGACTCAAGAGACTGCAGAGCAAAGGTGGCAGTAATTTAACTGCCCAAACTATGCCTGTGTGCAAGCCACAAACACCCTCTGCACAGAAGAAAATCCCACGTTCAGCACATCCTGTGGAGAGCCTGACCTCGGGTTTAGGCAAGGTGACTTTCTGTCCTACATTCCAGCACAGCCCTAGCCAGAGCAAGGGGATTTTCCACTACGGTCTATGTCTTGCTGGATGTATCTGGACCTGCTCCATCCATGTTTCAGCTTGCTGCAAGACACTCTTTGCCTCCATCCTCTCTGAGTTTCCCTTCTCCCAGTGAGCTGAGACAGTGAGCCTCAAAATCTGCCCTTTTTTAAGGCAGGAAACCGATAAAATATTGGTGCTTATGATGGCACCAGATTCTCATCTGTGCTATTGCATTCTCCTCACAGTACACGAGTTTTTTGCTCTTCATCCTTTCAGGTTTTGGTAGCTATAATATCATCTTTTCCCACTGCTCTGGCTGCACTTTTGGTACCTTGCTCCACATTCTGTATCACTTTTACGAGGTCCCTGCTCCTCTATCTCTCCTTAAATGTTCTGCACCGCTCTTTCCTCTCCCTTGTCCTCCTCATTTCTGTGCCTTTTTTCTCTGTCTGTCTTCTTCCTTGCACTCTTCTTGCTGGTCCCTTGCACTGGAATATCACCATCTTTTCAAACTTCTCTTCTCACAAACCTCTTCCCATCTCCTCACACCTTCCTCCATTCCTCCTTTTCAGCCCCACACTAAACATTCTTCTCCTGAATTTCTCTTAGCTAAAAAATGGTGTCCTTCTTTGGGGAACCAAATTCCTCTAAACAATAATAAAAAATAAATTAATAAAGTGGCCTTATTACATTAAAAAAAAAAAAAAAACAAACTAGAAGTGGTTTGGAGAATTATGTGTTACATCTCGACTCCCACACACCTGTTTACTCCTTCTCTTTGTAACTGAAGATTGGAAGCATTTCCGTTCATCTGTCAATTTAGGCTTGGATTTTACAGGGTGGAAAAATGTGACAGTAATTTTGTCACAGAAAGAAAACTAAAAGAAATAATTTAAACTATATGTTTGCCATGACAGTTTCCCTTTGGGTGAAATACGCATACGCAAAAAGATCCATAGGTACATAAATGCGCAGATATAATAAAGAAAAAAATAAAAGGAATACTCAAAAGCCTTCTTTTGTTTAAGTGTTTATAATTACTCATTTTGACAGCAGTATGGCCTAAATTATTTTTATGGGTGTTGTGGAGTGACTTTATGCTGTTNGGGGTTTATCATCCCTTCCCTTAACTCTTCTTTTTTCATCATCGCAGATTTTGTATTTTTCTGTCATATGTTATATTTAGAGTGGACTCTAAAGAAGCATGGAGCATTTTTCAGTCTCCAGAAATTGACAGATTGTATCTGAATGCTGAAGAATATATGAAAATAAACTTATATTTATCATGTTGCATACATACATATATATATATACACACACAAATGACAAATAATAAAGGACGAGTTTCTGTTTGTAAATTACTCTGCCTCTCTATCCAAAACACTAGCAAAAGTCCAAATATTCCACATTACACTAACTATGAAGCCCCCTGGTGCAATCCTGTACTTGAACGTGTGCTTAATCTTGTGAACATTGCAGTGACAGTCAGGGTAAATAAAGCACAGTCAAAGTTAAACATGCTCTTAATTGCTTTCCTGAAATATGACCTCCAATTTAAAAACAACAGAATAGAGGTGGAAAGCAGAATAACTCCTATTCATGCTTCTCAACCAAGTCAATTTAAAAAGGGTGCCTAAGGAAAAAAAATCATCAGAGATCGTTTTTTTCACTGCAGCTACTTGGTGAGAAAAGTGTAAGGAATTCCTAAATGCATGACTGGGCTTGCAGGAAGTGATTATCCAAAGCAGGTGAGCCTCCTCAAATGGATTAGGCACGGGCAACACCTGTATTTGTATATCTGTGGAGGAAATGATGGAAATAGTATATCCAAGAAGGCACATCTGATGTGTTTCTGAGTTAGCAGCTGAAGCATTTCTTTAGCCTCCGGTGATTTATTCAATAACAAGCTGTTGGGCTCAGACAAAATAAGGGATATGAAAATAAAGTGTCTCAAGAAAGGTCAGATGATCACCAACCAGCAGATATAATATAATTCAAACTTGTTTGTCTGGAGGTGACTTCACTGACCTATGGTTTCATTTGCTTGGCTCCCAAGAGGTGACCTCTCTTTCCCTCCTCATCCTAAAGTTGTGCAGGCAGCTTAATTTGTCAAAGTTCTGCCTCATTTGATTCTCCAGGAATAAGCTCTGCATTTAGAAAATAGCTTCTCCTTCCTCAAAGTCTTCAGCCTCGGGGTCAAAATAAATGTCAGCTTTCAATGTTTTTTTAAACATTTTCTTGAGAGTAGGCAAAAGGGACCTGAGCAAAGACTGGGAGTAGCCTAGAAATGCAGTCAATTTATAAAGCCCTGAAAAAAACCCGTAAATAAATATGTTTGTTTGTGCACAATTCAATGTACCCGTGGTACAAACTGTGTAAAGATATTCCAAACAACAAGACTGTGTTGCCCCAGCTGCATTGTCTTTCAGAGAGGTCACAGCCCAGCACGGAGCCAGGAGCTGCAGTTCCTGTTGGGGTCTGCAATCGTTGTTCACAGTAACACCTGAAAAAGAATGTTTTAATTCTCATATGCAGGAAAAGATACCACAGCCTTGAGGAAAAGGGTCTAAAATGTGGTTCTGCTGCAATTTCCTTTGGGTGGGGTGAGGGTTTGACAACCTATTGCTTATACTGAGCAATTGGGTTGTGTTTTCCCTTCATCCCCATAACCCCGTATCTCTAAGAGACCTACAAGGGTCCTAATTCATGCAGAATAGCCAAGCTGTCCTCCTTGGACCTTCCCTGTCAGTTACAAATTAGATTAATGGAGGCACAGCAGAGGCAGAGGAAGGGGAGAAGGACAGACACTACGTAGAAGAAAAGCAAGAATGGGAGAAAGCACAAGAATGTAAAGAACTGTAGGAACTCTGCAGCTAAAAATATGCCTAAAAATGATATAGGAATGGGAATATGTATCAGGTGTTTAAGGGATAGACAAAACAATTATGAGATATTTTGCCAAACCCCTGACACACTGAAACATAAATATTAAACTGAGGAGTAATACAAACACACACAATAAAACATCTGAATAATGTTAATTTCATCCTGTAGAGTGATGTCTTTAGGAGTATGATTTAAGCATTCTAGACTAAGCTGGCTTTTAAGACATATTTTTCCTTGTGCTTCTTTGTCATTGCATGCCGTTAAGTAAAGGAAGGTAAAACTTTCTCATGCTGTTATTAAAAAAAGAAATATTATTTTTGCCTTAGGAGGCAAAGGAGAAGGCAAGAGGAAGAGACATGTGAGTTTTGTTTCATTTGAACCAAAAATAAACTCTATTTAAGGTGTGGGTTTTCTCTGATAGTTTTCTTATGAACATTTACAAACAAAAAGATGAATCATGGGCTCCAGGCTGTTGTGGACAATAGTTCAGGCTAATGGGAATCACACTACAGTGTGGTAGGTTATGTTCTGTTACCAACCCGACAGCATTGTCAGAACAAAGTGAAAGACCATTCACTTAAATTTGCTGATATAAGAAGGTGTAAAGAGGAGTTATTTTGATCTTGAACCGACAAACATTTGGTCTGAGGGCAAAGAGAATTATTAAGTGAAGTACATGATACTGTATTGTGCCATTATAGCTCTGTATGTTTAACTATACAAGGGAAAAAGGAATGTTTTGGTTATAAAAATAGTCAATAGGAGAGTTAAGATCAAAGCATGGTCTACGAGGGGTGTGACTGGTGTCTAAAGACTGTTAGGATATGCCTATGCTGTGTGTTTTATCATTTGCTGAAGCAAAACACCGGGCTGAAACAGCAGCTGCCAAACTGCCTGCGTCCCTCCCCAGGGTACCTGAGGGGCCTCATTCAGCACGAAACTCTGAGTGAGGGCAACCACTCACTGCTCACACAACACCTCTGCCATGTCGTGCTGCCCACAACCCCTGTGCCTTGTGTGTAGCTTGGGCTCTAACAGGTACCAGGGTCCAGATGTCTTTTCTGTGGTAGAAAACGCCACAAGGCAGAGACAAATCCAGGCCCTGCTGGGCTGTTAATTACTGCTTAGACTCATAATTTGTACTGGAAATATTAACCCAAACTGAAGTAACAGAACTAACAGATTTGACTACAGATGTATCAAATCTGGGACTACTGGGGAAAAAGTTATAAGTGGCAAGTTGGTTTCTGGGAGATGGGGATGAGGTGCAAGGGGTCCCTGTCAGGAAGCCCTGCAGCCAATCCTTTTAATTTTTTCGGGTATGTGGGAATGATCCTCTTCTACAGCCAGAAGGAACTCGGAATTCTTCCTGGCATTGGTGGGGGAAGCCTGGGAGCTTTCCACCTGACACCCCTGGCAACATCCTGCAACAAAAATAACGGACTTTTCATCTTACATTTTTGTGAGCAACACCCATAAAATTGCCTGGGGTGTGAGTGCTTTCTGATTTCCTACTTGTGTTAAGTGGAAATTACACTTTAGAGAGTGTGGTGCTCTATTGCAGTGTGGTGTCGGTGGATCGATGCCACGCTTTTCCCACAGAGTCCCTCGTGGAGACGCTTTGGCGGCGCTCTGCCAGCACCCACGCGTGCACACAGCCTCACGCCACAGGTGGATGTGAGCAGTGGTTCCCACTCACACACGGTCTGTGCACGAACCGGAGACGAAGAGGCGAGAGGGATTCTCTGCGTGCAGTTCCGAGGCGTTTATTGGATCCACCCCACGGACAGAGAACCAACGCGCTCGAAGGGGAACAGAGGCAAAGAACAAAAGCCCACGCGTGGTTTTATCCCAAGGGGTACCAGGGGCAGGCAGAGCATCAAAACCAGTAGTCTGAGGGCCAGGGGGTAGAGGCAAGGGTGAGTGACATAACAGGGGCCAGTGGGAGAAGGGAGGGAAGGTGAGAGAGGGCCAGGGGCCACTGGGGTCTTGGTGAAGGGAGAACTTTCTAGCACAGTGGTGTGGGGAGAGATCATTTCGTAGTAACATGGGGGTGTAATGTGGACTTAGCCACCTCAACAGTGCTGTGTCAAATATGAGACTTAAACGTCATTTGATTAGAACATGGTGTGCTAGAAATTGAGATCTTCATGATGAAACTCTTGTAGAATAGCAAGGTGAGATCATCATGCAGTGCCCTTGATCCCTTACAGAGAAGGAGACCTGTTTCCACTGCCCCAGACAGAGCACAACAGCCCTCCTACATGCAGTGGATCCCTTTTGCTCTCTTTGGACATATTTTTAATAATGCCTGGTCATGAAGTCTCTAAATCTACATTGATGTCCCATTAAAATACTTGTCTATTAGGTACAAGACATTGAGAAAACATTGGCTTTTCGTTCTCCTTTAAAGTGTACTTTGTGATTCTACATCAGAAAACATGTTTGAGCTGACTGGTACTGTTCCCATCCTCCAGTCAGTTTCACTCTATTTTTCTCGGATTGTTCTTGAAAGTTTTCAGGCCCTCTGTGGATATCTTTGAGGAATACGTTTTCCTTCCTAGCTGATTGATAAATGTTTCTCAGGGTCTTCTGACTGCCGAATCCCCTTGTATTTGTGAGATCTGATTAACGGAGCACTAAATTTCAACTAAAATCAAATCAGCAACACCTGGTGTGAGGTCTGATTTCTCTTTATATTTGCATAAGTTAGGCTTGATTTTTTGGGTCTATTTTACTCCAGGATTTGTTCATTTGTTCCCTTTTTTATGTATTTTTGCCTGTGCTAGTGACTTCAAAATGATAGCTCAACTTCCTTGTCTCCCCACCCCCAGTTTTTTCTTATCATCTTGTCCTTTTGGAAATATAACCACATGCACTTTCTTTATCTCTGTGTGGGCCCAAATCTCTTATCACACAATTTACATTCTTCAGGAGACAGCACTGGCAATACTGTAATAATTTATCACCAGACTGATAGTTAATAGCCCTGGCTTTCTTGTCATAATAAGGCTTTTTTGTCTCCATTGTACCTTTTCTTTGCTTTTCTCCTGTCTGTTTGCTTGCCTTATTAAATGCAGAGCACTCAATTTCTGTAATGTGTTATATTTTCTTCAGAAGAAATCTTTGCCTCCTACTGCTTTTTCTTCACTATGTGCTCAATCGTCTTCAATTGTTCTCCCAATTACCATCTCAAACACAGAAGGACCTGAAATGTCTTGGGGTGCTTCCAAAACTGAAAATACTGTGGGAAAGAAAAGCATCCAGTGCACTTACTTCATCTTTAATAAATATACACATCTCTCTGCACAAGTGTATTTGTCAGGCTAAATGCCACAGCAAATCCTACCCTTTTGTTCTCATTGATGGAAGAGGCATTAGTCCAACCTTTAAGCGGCCTGTGAATGCTGACCCTATCCTAAAAAAACCGCATTTAATAAACCAAATGAAGAAAGGAAAGACGAGGAAACAAGAAGAGAAAAAAATATACCACGCTGGAAGTAGCTGAGAATTCTATACTCCTTAGGACATTATTGGACTCCAGCTGAGAAACCAGATAGAGCTGGACTGAGCCTACTCAGCACAGAAAGAAGCAAGATTATGATTGATGTGTTTTCCCCTTTTACTGAGGGCTGTCTTCTCTCTGACTGTTTACCTTGTAACCACCTTGGGCCAATTGACTGAGCATACTTTATAATGTCTTATTTCCTAAATGGAAAACCATGTCCAAATCACATGTCTAATATTCCTTTCTCAAATTAGTTTTCATGTAATTTACAACTTAAGCCACATAAATCAACTGAACATAGCAGAAGACATCCATGCTTGGGAATTTTACTCCTCTGACTTCTTCTCTTAATCATCACTGCATGACTTCACTGACTATAGCCAAAAATCTCATTTTATTTCATGCACCTTTACATGTCCAGAAGTAAATGATTCACAATTTTTGCTTCATGTTAAAATAATGATGTTCCTTGAGGTGGGGTCAGGGATGAGTCGGATTTTTATTTTGTTTTGTTTTGTTTTCCCAAAAAGATGTCTTTTTGCATGTTTTGATTGCAAATGATGCCAAGAACAACAAGCCAGCCCAGGCAAGCCACTTAGGTAGAGCTTCTCAAAATCCTTAGTGAAATTTAGCATTCTATAAATACAGGGCAGTGGACTGTGTGCGTGACATCAATTTGAAATAAAACCATCACAGGGATGGAAAATATAAGTAACAATGAGAAAGCACAAAATGATGAGAGCATACACTGCAAAGAAGGACAAATACTTTCATTATTATAAGTTTTACAGGATTTAAAGTGTTTTTAAATAAAGCCCTCCTGCTCAAGCTGTAGAAATACTTTTGTAGTGGTTCAAATGTGACATTGTTACATTTTGGTATGGTACATTCGCGGCCCCATAGAATAACTGGTGTCCAAAGTTTCCTTCAGAACAGCCAAATAATCTAAACAACTTGTTCTTCGAGACCGAGTAATAACACCCAGAAACAAAAAAAGAATCAGAGTAGGAACTCAAACAATTGCTCAGGAAAAACTCTCTTGGGGATCATTTAGGCTCTAGTGACCCAAGAACATTCCAGGGCAAGTAAAAATGAGACTAAAATATTTATAGAAGGCACATATAGCTTTACCAAAAGCATGCAGTAGAAGTTCCAATCAAACATTTCATATATTCATTGGGGGAACCAAGTTTTTGTAAGCCTCCTATACAAAGAAACTGCATTTTTGCTTCATATGGAAATGATGGGAGTGGCAGAGGGTGGCTTTTCAACTGACAGGGAGCATGACAGCATGACACTTGGTATAGAAACTGTCAGCAAAAATTATGTTTCCATATGATTTGGGATTGCTTTGGAGCTACCAAATTAATATGTATTGCTCTTCCTACAGTGCCTGAACCTCATGCATCACACACTTGGTCCTTACCATGAGAATTTTAGTGACTCTTGTAACTTCAGTCCCATTTATAGAAATATTCTAAAGGCTGAAGGTTATAAGTAAGATATATAAGTATATGTACAAAATTCTATGTTAAAATGGCTGACAGGAGAAAATAAGATTTGCCAGAAAAGACTGAGAGACTGAATTTGAGCCTAATATGGAGGAGTACAAGAATAATATCCTTGCAGAGAGATATTACCTGTGTAGTACTATAAAAGACAGAGAGACTGCCAGGTTCAGCTACAAATGGTTGCATAAAACTCCAACTGCGAATAGAGTTTAAATGAAATTCTGAAGGCAAATGGATCATCTCAACATTTTTGCTCAGTCTTCTTTCCTGTAGATTTCACCCAGGTTTCGAGAAGAATGAAGGAAATTCCATTCCTTGGGTCAATGTGATGGGCTTGAGTGTGCATCCTGGGATCTCACTATGGTGCAGAGATATTGATCTTCACACCCATTACCTTCTAATTGTAGCAAGGTGACACCCTGCAAAATGGAGATCTTGGTGTATTCTGAAAAAGGGCATGGTTTAAGGCTTATGGCATTAGCAGCTGCAGCGGGCTTGAACCCTTGTGTTAGCTCATGGAACAGTGTGGTGTCCACAGGAAACCTGCTGGCATTGTGCCACTGACATTCAACAGAGAGAGAGAGAGGATTATATTTTGGGGGTTTGTTTACCTGGGTTTTTTCCCTCCACATTGTTATTTTCAGGGCCTTTTAGATGCAGAAGCTCCCTTTTTTCCAGTTATTCCTTTGATTTGCAGGGGTCCAGGGGCATGTCACATGCACAAATTCTGTCACTGCCCCTCATCACTGGTCCCTCTGGTAAAGCAAGGTCATCAGATATCAGCTGGAATTCTGCTCACTAAGGCAGATATGGGTAGAGCCCTTCCTAGAAGAATTAATCAGCTTTGCATCTGAGTGGATCAAAAAGAGCATCTATAGCTCATGGGCACCCAGAAATCTGAGCTCTGCTTGCTGCTGGAACCTGCCTTGCTTCTAGGTAACCACTGCCAGCTACATCTGCTTCCTTTGGTGCTTTCTGGTTGGTTTGTGAACTTCTCAGAGCAATGCCTAATAGGCAAGGTCTGGTTTTTCAGGGCCCCAGTAAGCCTCTGCAAGAAAGCAAAAAGAGCTTCAGCATTATATGTACAAAGTTATGCAACTCCTCCTCCAAGGGTTTTAAATGATTCAGGCTAATCTAATTATTTCAGAAGTAGTGGGCTTCTGTCTCTTTATGCAACATACCCCAAATATTGTAAAGAATCCAAGTTACCTGGCCACCTTCCAGTTAATTAACTTAACACTGAAGGAAGTACTGAAAAACAAAATTAAAAGCCATCCAATTTCTAGCCATCCCAATTCCTCACAAAAAGTAATGCCATCGTACCTGTCTTCACTCAGAATGTGTAAGCTACTTTCATATGACCCTAAACCCACTTTTTAAATTTCTTTTTCTTAATCACTACTTGACTAAAAAAAAAAAAAAGGCACAAACTCACACAACTGATTCCAGTTACACAGAGAAAAAATACAGGCATTCAGTTTGTCGAAATGCAAAAAAAAATCATCTGGCCCAGCAAACCAATCTCTCAGAAAATAGGGAATTCCTGAGCACCCAAATCAAAGGTATGATCAGAAAAACAGGAGGAGCATGTTCCCAGAGGGGTTGTGCACATGCTTGGACCCGTTTTGAATCTAAGGGCAGAGGGAATTCAGATAGCCATGCAGGTACATGGCAGCCGCTTTCCCACATGGCTGGGAGGCAACTGGGTAGCATCAGGGGGTGGAATGGAATCCCATTTCTGTTGGCACCTTGATCACAGTTCTCTTCGTGTGCTGTTTGCTATGGATCTGGTTGTGTCTGTAAAATTAAGAATGCATGAAAACCTTGTCACAGTGGTTGGCTTTGTTCCTGTACACCTTGCAAGACTGTTAAGATTTATTTCTCTACTGCCCCGCTGTTTTCAGTAGGATCACATCCTTTTTGGATGCATTTTTTTTTTCATAATCAGGTTTAATAAACATGACCTTAGTGCAGATACCATACGAATATATCTGAGTTGCCAGCACTGTTTCTCCCACCATGCAGGTGGGAGAAATTGGCAGGTCAAAGATTAAAAATAATTCTACCTGCTAGAGCTGGTGCAAGCTAAACTTGATAAAAAGCCAGGGGAATAAAAAACTATACCTCGACCAAGGAGACACTGTAACTGGATGCTGAATCCCTGCCCCTCCAGCCTCTGGGCTGTGGATCTTGCTGTGTCCAAGGAATGCCATTTGAGAAGCAGAGCAGGATCTGAGGCTCAGTCAGAAAACCCTGTGCTTTTTACCCAGCTCTGCTGCTGGGTGAAACTCTGCAAGTTTATTACAGCTGGATCTGTGTATGTCGAGCCAGTCTCATCATCCTGTGAAGGTTTCACAGACCTTCCGTCTCTCCCTGTGGCTTGGAGAGTGAAAATGGGGATATTGTGCAGCCCGAGGGAGGTGTGAAAAGCTGTATGGGAGGCAACCACACTTTTGAGCAAGGCACAGACTTAGTGCTGGCTCCATTTCCATGCAGCTCTGCGCTCTGCACACAGAGCTGTGAGGGAAAGTGAAGTGTTAAGGCCAGTCGACAAAAATCTCCATTTTTCCATCACACTTGCTCATCTTAGGAGAGCTCACAAATAATGAAACTCACATAGAAAAATCAATATTACATTAAATGACATACATAAAGAGCTCTCCAAAGTCAACACCGAGTCAGGCTAATGAGCTACAGGACAGTCTTGCTGCACTGTTTGATGCAATCTGAAATGTTATTACGTATGTTCAGGTCTGGAATATGATGTCTTTTTCAGTGTTTCTTTTATGCTTGTAACATTAATTCTCCTCATTTATTCCCTTTTGCACCTGAGCAATGTTTTCTGCAGGAGAAATAAGTACATCTCTGGCTGTCCTTTGCCATCTTCTCAAGGAGATGGGTGTAAAGGATCTGATCTTGCACTACTGAAATCAGGGGAGTGTGCTGCTGAATGAAGACACAGACACATCAAGCTCATGGTGCAGAAAGATACTCATACATTTACCTCTCAGTGATCTCTGAGTTCAGTATCCTGAGGCGTCCAGCCTCCTCCACTGCTTGTAAGCACAGCTAGAGTGGAAGGAAAATGGCTTTTCACAGGCTGTTTCTCAACATGCCATGCAACTGCAGGTACACATGCAGTGCAGGATGCAGCATCTTGTATTTTCATGCAGTGCATGACAGAAAGCAGCTGGTCCTCAGAAGTTTTTCAGGATCTGAATTCCTGCCCATTTAGAAAGATCTCTGTTTCTAAGCATATTTTGAAAACTGGTTCACTTCTACTGGACAGGACTCAGTTCAGTGACACTTCCTGTACCTAAAAATGTCGATTCACCAGCTCCCCTGTGTCTGCTGCTGAATTCTGAGGGCTCCTGGAACCCACTAGGCAGTATGATCATTACACTAATAGACTCTAAGGATGTGTTTTGAATCTCTTAGAAAATTCCTCATAAAATTAAGCATACACCTCACATCTAAGCCCTCCAGGCTTCCCATTATGCTCCCACACTGCTCCCACTTCCAGAGCTCAGATTGGAAAGTGCTCTCACAGCAAGTTTGCTATTTCAGGTCCCATGTGAAAATAGGATAGACCCACTGCCTGTTTATTACTCAGAGACTTGATCAAATCATGAGAGATCCACATTCAAGTCCTCTTCCTTCTCCTTAAACTGTGTGCTCACATGGGTAACAGAAGGATGAGCGTGGCTGGAAATAGATGCAAGGTCAGAGGACAGGGCAGGCATTCATGAAGGAGGAAGATCAGCCTGTGATTTCCTAGGGGAAAATGTAGGAGTCATATTTAGTGGGCATCTGGTAAAGAGGGTTCTAAGGTGAGGATTTGCATGCATTTCTGGAGATAACAAGGGAAGTCCAAAGAAGTCAGCTTGGGTTAGACCAATCTCTGGGCTTCCTCCAGCACACTGGAAATTCTGTCTACTTATTCTTGGTGAAAATGGCCTGGACAATGCAGCTGCCCTGAAAGTCAAAGGTCTCTGGGCAGCATCCCAAAGAAAATGTGTTGGGGGATCAGAGCAAGGTAGAACAGTGGTAACACATTTGCTCTACACTGATTCCTGTTCTGTGGCATTTACCCACGGCTGAAACAGGTCCCAGGACTCTGTGTATCACTTTTACCAAGGCAGAGCCTGCCTCCAGAGCAGATGAGCTGTTACTATACCGTGTGCCAAGCTTAAAGTGATTAGGGATTGTCTGCCCCACTAAAAAAATTAAAATCAATGTCTAATGACCAGTTCTATGTTCCACCAGAGGAAGATGGGTTCATTGTATACAGCAGCTCATACGATGACCCCAGGGTGAAATTGGTATCCTGCTTAGTCTCATTACTGTACCTCCCTGTTGCCAAGCACTTTTCAGCTTCACTCTCGTCTGCCTTTTCTCATCAAATTTCTTAATGTTGGAGCATAAAGATGTGATGACCCTAGAGAACAGCATGGGCCACACATGCATTTCAGACAAGATCTTTGTGGGTCCTAGAGGGACACATTTCTATTTATTCTTTGTCTATTCATGAGAAGATTTCTCTGTAGCCCCTGCCTATATTCCATTTCTTTTTATTCACAGCTCTAAACCAGCTGGGGAACAGCAGTGTCATTTCTTTATCAGTGCTTCAGAAACATCCTCAGAGATGGGTGATTTTGTAATGGGATCCATTTCTGCTGAAAGGACCCACAACCCTTCCCAGGGAGGCACCTCTCACAGTAAAATGAACTAAATCCCAGTTATATCAGTAACAGTAAAATGATACTAAATCCCACTCACACTATGGCAGGCTGCTAGGATTAAACCCTGCTCCTCATGGTATGCTATAACTACTCAGAGCTTTTAAAGGAAGATTTGCAGCACTGACAATTGTGAGAAGAGAATTTTTACAACACAACTAGCTGGTTTTTTAGCTAGTACAATGATATTTCAGTTGCAATTTTACCAGATCACATCAATTCCTAGGAAACACCAATTAACAGCCATTTGTACAGAAGAAAACCTACAAATTGAAAAGTGCATTTACAAATGTCTACTATAAAGCATGGGCATGTTTTCAATACTCATTTCCAACATGTTAGGTAAGATACATTCTCCTTATGGGGTGAGGGTTCTTTAGTGCTAACTCATAAACCTTACTGCTTGAAGACATCTAAATAACTTTATTTTCTGAACCAGCTTCTTTTACTCCTTTGAGTGACTTTTTTTACCTGCATGGAGATAATGTAAAGTGTTACAACCAGGGTTAATTAACAGTTCAGATCTGATAGTGTTGAATAGAGTGTTCATAGATGTGAGGTGCTGAAATGTCAGCAGGTGCCATGTTTTTTCCCCAGTTTGTTGCTGGGATTCAGATTGATTAGCTCTGAAATGTGTGATCCAGTTACAGAGAAAGGAAATATTGAGTGGGAAACTCAAAGGTGAGGTTCCCTGTTGATGTCAGCCCCAGTAAGACATCACAGTTTGTATCAGCTGAGGATATAGCCCCAAATGTTTCTGAGATGTCAGTTTATTTGCACAGTTTTGTGAGCAGCAGTGAGAAATAAAGAAGTGGAGGATGAAGGGGAAAACTGGGAAAAAAGCAATCTGTTTTTTGAAACAAATTGACAGAGGATCCACATATTTTGGTTTCTCTGCCATTTCAGCTGTCATATGTTGGACATAAATGCATCTCAGATACAGAAATTTGAGATCAATTGACCCAGTGAACTGTTACAAGCAAACAGAAGAGGGAGGGCATGCATGATCAGAGCAGGTCTGATCAGAGGTCACAAGACTCCACAGACACCCAAGGGACTGCAGACAAAGTCCACATGCTCTGTGTAGAAAACCTGAAATGAAATATACGTCAATATAAAAAAAAGTAGTAATGAATGATTTTACCACTGAGCTGTTCTTTCTGACCTAGATGGTTCTTTGTTCACAACAGCTCTCACAAAAGAAAAAGAAAACAAACAAAACAAGAAGAAAAGACACTTGCCCACCTGGGCTCATAAAAAGTCTCTGACTTTCNTAAAGGTTCTATTACCTATAGTCAATGAATTTTAGTATAAAATAGAAATATGCATCTTCTATCAAAATCTTGCTACACCCACAGACTTAAGAGGTGGCAGAGAGAGACATCAGTTATACCACAATATTTCTTCCTGGGAGGATTTTTTCCTTGTTTAACATAGCCTCCAAATTAACATGCAACTGCATATAATTTTCCATACTATGAGTAATAAATGCCTAATAGATGTCCATTTAGTGAGTTCCTGCTTTTCTCCTGAACCAGGCAAATAACTCTGCTAAACTGGGATGCAAGCATACCTATTTTCTTCATTCTTCTTCCACAGCTCA
>VYZQ01008488.1:40049-55961 GCA_013400655.1 Mystacornis crossleyi
CTTAAGCTATTGAAGAGGAGAAGAAAGAGGAGGTTTGGATCTGAAAGATTTGAGAACAGCCAAGTTGAATGCATCAGCTTTAGTCAAAAGGTTTAAACAAAAATCATCAAGCTTCATTCTATTGAGTTCACCAGGCATGGGATCAGACCTCTTCTGAAACAGTGAACTAGGACTCCCAGAATAAATTGTACTTCTATTCTTTCCAGAATCTATGCAGTATTTTAAGAGCACTAAGGGAAGCTGACCCAGAAAGCCTAGTAAAGAGAAGACTATAACTGCACAAAGAAAGATAAAACTGAAGCACATCTTCAGCTAAGTATAGTTTAATTAGGTGAAATCCAAGATGTATTGGCAATCATTTATAGATAGTCTTCACACTGGGGGATGAGGAGGTAATTTGCAAACCCATTGTTTGCAAATGCAAATGTAAGAAAAAGAAAGGCATGTAAGCAAAGCTTTGTGCTGCATTAGGAAGTTTAAACAAGGCAAGTAATTTAAATCTGGCTTAAAAATTATGATACTGAGATCATCCTTATATTTGAAAATTGGGATACACTTGGAACAGCCTGGAATTTAAAGATCTACTATTTACTAANGAGTGATCTACCAGCACAGCTGTGATAGTGGGGTTTCATCACTCATCTTGCAGAGATCAAATACCCAGAACTTGTTAAGAAAAAGAATGTTCTTCCAGACTCGTATATCTCAGTACAATTAACATCTGAGTTTCTATTTCAAATACAGAGAAATTTTATAGAGTGTGATATGAAGGGCTTCTACTCACATTCTGGAGTGCTAGAAAGTCAGGGCTGTATGACTAAAACAAAAATACGACAAAAATTGATGTGAAGGTTGCAGCCAAAGGCGGCTAAAGTGGAGGAGGCCACCCTCGGGCCATCTCCCTTAGCTTTCCCTTTACAATGGAGAGTGATTTTTCATCCTTGGGTTTTCAGAGAAGAAAGGTCTCTGGCGGAGGCAGAAAAGGACTGAATGAAAATAATTGGAGCAGGGTGAACTGGAGCTCTGCAGGAGGACGGTTCAGCTGAGGGAATTTTCTACAGACAGCTATCCTTTGGCTCCCCGCCTCTGTGGCAATGTGAGGGCACGGTGCAGTGCCTCCCTTCTTCCCACTGCGCTACAGCAGCCGGCTGCCAGCAGAGCACTGCCCTTCTTGGCAGCGAATGTTTCGCTCTGGATGATTTTTGTGACTGGTAGCCTGCAAACACAGTGGTTGCTCATGTTCACAGTGGTGTTATAAGCTTCCTGCTTCCAATCCATTAAGCATGGTCTGTAACAAATGTGTGCACCATGGCTTCTTATACAAATGTGTGTAATCCATCAAACAATTCAAAAAAGTAGAACTCTTCAAAGTTTGTAGAACTGACTTACAAATTGTGTTTGCTTTGCGGAATGTACATAGAAGGCAAGTTAACTAAACAGCTGAAAGCACACCATAAATTACACATGGGTCAAAGCAGGCGTGGATGTACAAAAGTAATCAAGACCTCCCTTTCCCCAAAACAGAGATGGGGATAATACTTGAAAGCAGTACAGTATCCAACAGTATGTCACGGGTTATGGAGTTGGATCTAAAGTCCTGGGATGTATGTTCTTCGGGATAAAGGGGATTCAGCAATTTTTCATTATCATTAATCTCCCAAATGCATGTCTAAGAGAAAAATAACAGCCAGTAGCTAATTGGACATCTGCTTTAAAAAAACAACATTCATGCTGGGTTGTTTTTCTTCCTTTAGAATTAATATATACAAAATGTGTCAGACAGCAGGGGCTGAGGATGGAAGGTCTGTATTTGCAGAGCAAATGCAGTGTGTCTGTGCCAGGCTAAACAGTTGTTTAGCCTTCTTCCAGCATGGCCGTTGCCAAAGAAAAAGAAAATAATAATTTTGCAGACATCTTCTACAGTGTGGTCTTAAAACATTTTTCAGGAGAGCAACCACAAGCTGAGGTAGCACATATGTGTCATATGTGTACTACTACCTTTATTTGGAAATATAGAAGCAAACTGGCAGTGACACTCTAGAGTCTGCTGTTTCCCAACCCTGCTAATTCCCATCCAAATTATTTTCTAAAACACTGTTGTTTTTAAAAGAAACTAGCTCTGCTGCCTCCCAGATGAATGATTTAGTTCATAGGTTTGTGGTACTAAATATTTCAGAGCAAAACATCTGAAATGTTGAAATGTCTGGCAGATCGATGTGAACACCAGCAAGACTTTACCTGGAGATGCTGTAAAGCCGATACGGTTTCACGGAGCAGTTTATGGACGTCTCACTTATCACAGCCACCACTGCTGGCAGCCACTCACCGGAAGATCTGATCCTTGATGCACAATTTCCAGGGCTCTGCACTCACAACCAACCACTTTAAACCCACCACATCCCTTGAGAATGGGACACCCCCACATTATCTCTTGCCTATCCTAGATTTTGGAACACTTAATCTCTCCTTTCAACCAATCACGTGTAAGCGTTGCTACAAAATACACAAAGCCCTACTTCTACTTCTCTTTCATACCAACACATGCACAAAACTGCACAAAACAGAAGGCAAAGTTGGTTTTTTTCTAATACAGAGCAAAAGTCTGGCTTTCCTTGCCCAAGGAGTTCACCAAGGGGCACAGCTGGGATCTGAGCATGACTCCTCTGATATAGCATGAGAGATACATATCTCAGAAATGTGTTTTGTTTAGACTGTTCTACAGCAGCGTAAGAATTATGTCTGCATTTGTGTACATAAACGTATTTATATCTAAGCAAGTTGGGAAATGCATCTGAAAATCAGTTTTCTTTTATTAGTTCAAGCTGGAACAATGTAAAAGAATCACTGGATTAATTAATATGCCCTAAAATTCATTAGTTGCTTCTTCAGTAAATTGTGAGGTATTCATAAATCTGCATGCCAAAATTATTTGCTTATTTTATTGCAACAAACTGCAATGAGAAAAAGTTAGAGAACCTAATGAGATCAAAACTTGAAATAAAAGCTTCATACCCAGGAGATAATGGTAATCAAAGACTGATAATTATCAGTTTGATACTGCAAAGTCTTAATTGCACCCAAGTCCATGTCAGTTCCTCAGGATCTGCTGAACATCTTGCAGAGCTGAAATCCTCTTAAAAAGCATCAGGGACTGAATTTGCCATCCTTGTTGAGGATATCAGTGGCTCTGTTTGTGAAGTGAGGCAGTGGTGTGAATGAGTTATTTATGGTGTTTGTTTTAGAAAAGGGAACATCTGAAAGAGACTTGAGCACGATGTTGTATTAAGGTTGTTTGCCCATTCCATGGAAACTGCTCTAAAGATCATCTCTAGCAGGCAATCTCATCTTTACAGAAACTGCTTAAAGGTATCTTTCTGCAATTCACATTGTAATTTTCTTTGATCTATATTTTTCTCCCCTAGAGTGGATTGCTAAAGACAGCTATACCTGTTAAAATAATATGATAAGAAAAATGCAAATTGAATGAGGACACTTACCCCTCTGAATGAAGAGTTGGTAGGACAATACATTCAAAACCACTAACGTCCCTATTTTCCCAGCTCTTCAAAGTAGCTAAAAATGTTGTCAATGGCAAATTACGGAGCTTGACCTTAAAACTGATTGGATGAAAATAAGAAAACCTTTTACAAACCTTGTTCCACAATTTTTCAAGCAATGGGAGGCAGTTTTGCCACAAGTAGCATAAATATGATTGAACAATTTGCTGTCCTGGGCTTATATATGATATGAAAAGGTAGAAAAAGTTGGCACAAATTATCATTATCTATTAATCTTAAAATAAAAAGACTTTTAAAAAAAAGTAAATCCAGCATTGCATCACAAATTCAGAGGCTGCAAAAACTTTTGCACCAGTCACATTCTCACAGATGAGAACTGTTTGATCAGTTAGTTTGACCTTATCCTACTATCAGGCACATTTCAGTCTTCCACTTCTATGCTGAGCTCAGTAAGTTGCCTAACCAGTAACTTCCAGGGAATTTCACATTCTTGATTTGAAGATTTTGCAGCCAGAACATTCAGGTGGCCTTGATGATGAAAGTTTGTTTTCACTATGGATTTCCTTGGCATCAGTACTAAGATATTAGGCTACCTGTGGGGAACCAACCTAATTATCCTGTGTAGGTGATGGAAGCAGAAATATTACCATCATGCCCCTACTTTGTCATTAAAAATGGGGGCATGAAACCAATTCATGTTTCTACTGTGTAGGAAAATGGATTACCCAGAAGGCAATATCCAGGGAAGGTGATGTAATGATCCCTATTCAGACCATTGTTACAGGTGCATCCATCTAAAGAAGGCACAAAAATTGCTTCAATAGCATAATTTAGACCAAGCCTGCTATTTTCTAGGCCAGTAAGTACTGGGCTGAGACCATGTCAGTCGTTCTCTCTGTCCCTTATCTACATAATCAATTTAGAGCCACTGAGGACTGAGGTGCAGAGGTGCCAAAGTGAGTGTCATTGCTGTTCCTTGCTGGGGAGCAATCAGGAAAATTCTCAAAGGCCATCTGAGAGCTGTGACTGCCTGCTCAAGGACAGGAGCTTCAGGAGTGGGAGTTCATCACAAGAAACAGTAATGTCACTCTCTTCTGCTTGTGAAAGTTTGAAAATGCTTTTCACGTAGCTGTGCTTTGGCTGATGCTGTGGAGAACAACAGCCTCTCCTGGTAAATATCACTGCAAAACCCTCCTCAAGGTAGCACCATGGTCACTTCAACACAGGTGATGGAGAAACCACCCAAGGTGGAAGCAGAGGGTCCAGAAAACATCTCTCCCAACCAAGACAAAATGAAAGCAAACCACTCTCAGCTCCCTGAGATTCACTGGGCATCAGTTTAAGTCCACTGATTTCAATTAGTACCCTGGAACTAATTTCTCCTCTGATCTCCAGCGTACCTCAGATGCCTTCCTGGTTTATTGGCCCCGTCTCCTTTGACCGTAATTTTTTTCTGGCTGTGGACCAGAGGGAACATTAAGTACCTGAATTTCCAAATTTAATTACAGTGTTTAAATAATGATACAGAGCATCGATTCCATTTACTCACAATGGCACAAAACAGCTTTAAGTATTTAACACCTGGGGCACTTCCTGTCTCACTGCTCTCTGTTTAATCACCTTCTGCCAATTAGAAAAATCCCTAAGAGGCTGGTCTGCTTTCCACCATTAGAGAAACTGAATACCTCAGGCACTACAGCAGCTTTCATTTAGTGTTTTTGTCCTGAAGAGAAAGATCAGCTTGAAATTAAGTAGATGGCATATTTGAATCTATATACTGCACACCTACAATCACTCTGAATTTCTTGGGCCCTGGCACAGTCTGACTTGAGTTTATAACTGGTGCATTTATAAACTCTTTTTGTTGGTCTGGCTTCATGAAAGAACTCTGAGGTGGAGAGACATGGGGCTTTGAACAGAAAACAATGTCCAGAGGGCTCAGAGCATGTCTGATAGGACAGTCATATATTTCATTGTACAAGTGCCATTTCCCAAGCACACTGCACCCCCTCAGGCTGAGGATGCTGCCTGCAAGTGTCTGCTGTGGGCAGCTGGTGAGGTGCTCTCAGTGCCCATGTCCTGTGAGGCCATGCATGTCCTGCATCCTGGGAAGCTGCTCAGGAGACTGAGCTGGCCTGGGATGAGCTGAAAGCTGATGGCCTGGGATGAGCTGAAAGCTGACCACGTTCTGTTCTCTGACTATTTCCACCTAACTCTGGCAAAAAGCCATCCCAGAGCTACAGACAACAGCAATACCTTAGCACATCTATGCCACAGAGCTTGGAGATTTCTGGTTTAATGAGACCAGCAGGATCCTTGTCACTGTGCTCATTCTTTCCCCAAGGCTCCGGTCAGCTGAAATTCCTTCCCATGTTTCTTTATATCTGCAAGTCCTTCCCTCCCTCCCTAGCATGGTCCTCTACTCATTCTTCCTCCTCATCTTGCCTGATGTTTATATATAGACACTTCCCAAGATCATCCATGTAGTGGGACTTTCTCTGCTGTCCTTCCCCCGCCCCACCTTGGCACCTCACTTTCTGTGTTTTGCCAGTCATCATGCACCCAGGGAAGCAGAAGGACCCTAACTCGGCTCTGGCCATGTGGGGAGGACACAGGGAAGTTTGGCTTGACCCCTCTGCCCTCGAAATCCATGGAAGACATCTCTTTGATATGGGCACAGTAACGTTGTACTTGTATTTTCTCCATGTGCCATTGCAGCCAGTGAGAATTTGGGAGGAAAAGAAAGTATGGGAGCTAAGGGCATGTGGTGGTTTCACCTGTCGACAGGGGGAAGGCAGATACAAATGTATTTACATTTATGGCTTTCCCCTCCTGGGACTAAAATCACAGGGTTTCTTGCCCAAGTTTCCCACACTGGTTCTGCCAAACAATCCCATTTATGTTCTCTCTGTCACATTTATTCAGACGTTCTCCTAAGAGAGGATAATTTTGCAGCTTCCTTGAATTGATTAATAGCAGCTTTATATTAATAACAGTATCCTCTTGACAGCTCTTGATGCTGATTTTTTATGCTGCTGTGGCTGCAGTCCCAGCACCATATCCAGGCGAGAAACATCCCATCCCTGGTGCCCCGGCTGGTCCCACCAGCCCAGCAGAAGACGTATCTCTTCCGTCACCCTTTGCAGTTGTAATAATGTCACAGCCAGGCTGACACTGCCCTGCCATCCCAGCTCATGGCTCATTGCAACCCCCTGGGAGGTGGTTTTCCTCTTGCTCACTATTCCATCCACCATCTATGAGGTCTTGCTGTCACAGAGCCTCGCAGTCAGTCTGATTGTTCATCTGCACCCCAGGAACAGAGTTACTCCCTGCAGACATCTCTTCTCTCTGTCTTTACCTTCCCCAAGATCCATTATTGCCTCATGTGCCATCAAATTGTAGAGTGCTTAAAATCTCATTTGGCTTTCCTTGCCACCATCCTCACGCTTCTGTTTAATCCTTTGGAATGTCTTCAAATTCGTTCTTAGCCTTAATGGTTCCTAATGGTTTCTTCTACCGAGGGATGCCCTGTGCTCCCTTGGACTCAGCAGCAGGAGCAGAGGGGCTGAGGAACTGCTTGGATGTGCTCGAGGCCCCTTGGCTGGAAGTTGTGCTCCCCACATGAGAACAAGAAAATTCCTGTCAGATCCAGCTGCTCATTTTTCTGTTGAAAATGCCTTAGCAGACCCTGTCTGAAATTGGTTCAGTTTTACAAATCTGGTGTAGGTTATTCAGCTGCCCCTATCCTCTTTCCTTTCTCTATTGTCACTGGCATGTCAATGTTATCTTTAAGATGACATAGATCTTCTGAGATCTGCCTCTTCTGGCCATCTCTTCTTCATCACTGGAAAAGGCCATGGAGCATCTGTGCTGAAACCATGTCTAAATTCCTTATACCACATTATATCTTAGTCTTCAAGAACATCTTTTAGCTGATTTTGTATTTTCCTCCTCTGAAGCTGAATTCTCATCTTCCTCTTTACTAGCTTTTTCAGTTTTTAAAGTTTTTTAGTTTGATGGTTTTCACACTGAAAAGATCTGGAGGCAGTAAAGTGGTTCATGAGGTGATTTTTTTTCTATGTAACTACTTGCATTTGCAATAAGATTTTTAGTTCTCAAATACAAATATTAGCAGAAAGGTGGTGGGGAAAGCCATAATCTCTTGCTTTGTAGCTTTAATCAACTTCTTAGGCACAGCCTTATTAAGAGTAACATTTATTTACTCATCTCTTCTAAATCATAGTTTCATATCGACTCTGTCATTCGTTTTGTGCAAGTACTACCAGAAAAAAAATGGTGTAAAGTGTTTCCATTTCAGTTTAGGGCCTTTTATATCTGCTTACCACTCTGATGTGAAAGGCCATACCAGGAGTACCATCTGGAGAATCGCGGGTAAACATCCTGCTTCTCAGGGCAGATCTCCAACCTGAACTGATGGAAGGCTATCAAAAGCAGCCTGAGGCGTGACAAGCTCTTCATCTCAGTGGAACCTTGAACCTTAAGAGTAATGCAGGTGGAGGAAGAAACCTTTTTCCAAAGGGCTTTGAACCACTCCCATAATTTGTAAATGCAATTACTGTAACGCTGTGCTCCACTCAGCATATTTGCATGAGTAAGTGGTCTATATTTAGTTTAAAGAGAGGTTGTTTATTGAATGTGAATCTCAAACTTTACAGATGAAGACTACAGACCATGACTAGAAGTTGTAATTGTCTTTTATCTCTGAAGACGTTTGCCATCTCTGCCGTACTTGGAGCCTCTGAAGAAAATCACAGGGTTCCGATTCCATGGGGCAGCCTGCAGTGAGTGAGCTACAGCTGCAGACTGCAATTTTTCACAAGGTTTTTGCTGGTAAACTTCTCCAGAATATAAAGTAGCATAAAACATCACACCCATCTATTAGCTTTGAAAAATAGAAAGCACAGGCACAGCAAATGAAAACTGGAATATGTGCATACATTCAAGGCATCCAGAGGAAGGGGCATGGAGGACTGCTGGGAATCAAGTTAGGTTCAGGAAAGATCTGATAGAAATTTGTGCTCTTGGGAGGAGGTAAGGGACAGATATATTGAGGAAATTTGCATTTTATTTAGATAAAATTATACCTTTCTCCTTCATTTCCCTTCTTTTCTCCCAGTGCCTTGGGCATTCATTCCCCCTTCTCTGTGAGACTGGCTCTAGGGGTCAGTTCTCCAGCTCTTTTCTCTTGCAGTGTCTGCCTTACATTGAAGGGCTGGTCTTGGCTGGAGCAGAAGTTTTTACACTTGGTCTCTGTATGGGTTTTATCTGCTGGAGAAATTTTCTCCTTTGGCTGGTTAGAGCAAGGGCTTGCAACTGAGATGAAGCTGGGGTTTTATCCTCTCATTTTTGGAGGTATTTTTTAACATTACAGAAAAGACAAACTGATTTGTTTCCAAGTGCATGAAACTTTTTATTATTGTTCATATTTCAAATCCATTTTGTGTAGGTTCACACATTTCATATGAGGAGAGATCCTCTGGGTTTTACAGTGTAAGTGATGGCACAAGTAGGCAAAGTAGCAGTCACAGCAACATGGAAAGCCAGAAAACAAACAGGCTCTAGAGACTGCATTCATAAAACAAAATGAGGCAATAAACCAAAAAAAACCATTCTCAGAAGTTGGTTATTTCATTTCTGATAACATCAGCTCCCACACAGACAAAATATATAGAAAGATGTAATATTTTGCTACATAATGTTTTTCAGGTAATAAATACAAGCACTGCTATCCTCTTTGGAATTGTTTGCTTTGTTTCAGGGACCTGAGAAAAAATGTGTCCTTTCTGAAAAATATTTAAAACAGAAGCAATTTTTTCCTGTAGAGAAACTAGTAATAATCACTTAGTTTCTGAATTTCTCAGAGCACTCTAGTGACTAGTGAATTTTGCTTTAACTCAGTAACAAAAAAATCCCTCATGTGGGAGGAGGAAAGACCTGAGGCCAGAGATGAATGGTGTTCTACTGCATGGGTTTGACATGGACCAATGCAGTTTGTCCAAACACAGAGTTTAAAATTAGATGCCCATTTTCAATTGCTCATTTTCTTAGATGACAATCTCTGGTTATAGGTGCAATGCTTCTCAAATTCTAAACTGCTCTAAACAGTAGTTAAACAATATCCCATTTTTGGGATGTCTGTCAGACTGACAAGATTGGAAGCAGACATTTGCAATGAGCTCACAGTATTCTGTTGTGGTTTAGGTTTTTTCACTTATAGTCAGGCCACAGAAAAATAAACTCCTTAGAGATATTGCTGCACACATAATGAAAAATTATATCTTTTCTGTGAATTTATACTGTACCCACCTGGAGTACTGCTTCCAGCTCGGGAGACCTCGGGGTGTTAAGTCTGAGAGGCAGAACGACTGATCACATTTCTGGAATGGGAAGGATTTAAAACTGTAAGAGCACCACTCAGAGGTGCTTGTGCCAGGGTGTTGTGCTCCTTGATGGTGAGGTCCCAGACTTACAAGTCAGAGAGGCTAGAGCAGGTTTGAGGATGCCAAGGTATGCATGGGCCACTCCGGTGTCCTGCACCATCAGGGGTCTCCTCAGGCTGGCAAGCAGACAGTGGTCATCTAAGTGGAAAATTATCTAAGTGTGATAAACCTGTTTCAGATCATCGTCTGTGACAAGGGATGTGGTCTTCTTGCAAGCCAAGGTGCTATGGAAACTAAAATCAGTAATTTTAGTGGTCCTGGCTGCCCAGCTGGGTATTCCACCTCTGCAAGGTGTAATGTGCTCTTCCAGACAGGGGTACCTGCCTTCTGCTGTTGTTTTCTATTTTCATATAAAGTACTTATATAATGTACAGATTGTCACACTCTGGAAGACTGAATATTCATATATATATATATGTTTATGTATATATGCGTGAGAAGGGCATCTAAGGCATTCTCTGACTAATTGGAGAGAAAGGATTTCACTGCAAATGTTTTACAAAGGACAACCTGCCAAATGTTTCCTTAATCTGTGTAAACCCCTAATTTAGACTGGAAAGGCCATCATTTCTTCCAGGGAAAAACTTTTTCTGTTGGCATTAAAAGGAAAAAAAAAAAATGCCTCATAGGTCACTGAGGTTCACAGGTGCTGACCTGAGAGTTCAGGTGTCATCTATGACTGAAACACCTTCTTTTTCATTCTGATTATGGGAAATATCTTCTGATTAAATTTACTATTGCCTGGTGGCCAGAAGTTATTATGACAAGAAGTGCACTACTATCTAGGATGTCTTCATGTACCTTTTCTACAACCACAAGCCATCCAGACTTGCGTTTCAGCAGATCAAGCCCTAGAAGGCAGCAGGGCTATTTTTCTCTCCAGATAACACTAAAGAGCTAATTAGTGGGGTGAAATTTATTTATTCCATTTCTAATCCATAAATAGATTATGCTATAAAGGCAAGTTAACATTCTAAAGGGAGAAAGAGTGCAATGGAAGGTGTCTGGACTATTCCAATCATGTCTTTATCTTGCAGCCTTTCTGACACAGTTAAAATTTGTTGGACTGTTTATAGGTAATATTAGGTCTGGATGAACACAAGTCTATTAATTAGGCTTTCCCCATAGATAAGCTGTCCTCAGTGGTTTGTGCTATGTCAACATCGCATCTTCCCAGCATAGGCTGTAGGATGCAGACATTCAACCACTACCCTTATCCAAAACAATTACTTCACACACCAAAGAGTAATGAAGGAATTGTGAAGTGTTTTCCCCCTTAGCTGTAACCAAGAATATCAAGAAAGATCAAAGGAAGGCTTTTCCCCAGATGTCACACTCCATTTCCACTTCATTTCCCCTTGCTTGGTTTGTCTGATGCTCCAAGCTAAGGAAAAGAGCCTTGTTTTTTTCTGAGCAGATTTTCTTTCTCAAGTGTAAACAAGTAGAGATGTGTAGGCTGGGTAGCATAGGAAGACAACAAGCTAAATTCAAATTAAGGATATCAGAACTGAGTACACTCCAGAGTCCTGTGGGAATGAGAAAAGCATCAACATCTCCGAGGCTGGCCACCCACACTGGTGGTCTGATTAAAGTCCAAAGAGATGGGTTGTATGTGGCAACCCTATAAATAGCATGTTGCAAGTATAAACAGCCTATTGTCCACTCCCTCCTGGTCAGGATTTGGAGCACAGCAGTGCTCAAGCCCAGTCATAATCCTGTGCTGGCCTGGAAGCAGGGTGAGAGGGGGTGCCTTTCAGCAGAGTAAAAAGAGAAGGGCACCATGCAGTCACCAAGTACTGACATTTCTCTTTGCCCTGGGAATTTGAGGTATCCAAACCCATGTTTGCCATCCATTTGCACAGGGCATCCTGTAAAATACAGTGGCATTTGAGATTTTAAGGAGACACTTCCCTTCCTCCTTGATGCGCAGCTGCAACTCCCTTTTACCCTTACAGTTCTCTCCCCATCCCACTGGGAGGAAATAAGTGAGTGTCTGTGTGGTGCTTAATTGTCATCTGGGGTCAAACCACAATAATCCTTCTGGTGCTCTAAGGGTTTGAGGTAACAACAGATTTGGTTGGAATGTGCTAGATCAAATTTAGAGTCTTGTGCTCCTTAGTGGCTGCTTTTGGTTTTGCTGCTTGTCAAGGTCTTTTCCACTCCTCACCCCCTCAGCAGGGAGGTCAGGGGCATGCAAGAGATGGGAGGGGACACAGCCAAGACAGCTGACCCCAACTGACCAAAGGGCTATTCCATACAGTATGGTGTCATCAGCAACAGATAAGACTGAGAGAAGAGCAAGGAAGGGGGACGGGACATTCGGAGTGATGCTGTTTGTCTTCCCAAGTCACCATTATGTTTGATGGAGCCCAAATTTTCTGGAGATGGCTGAGCACCTGCCTGCCCATTGGAAGGGGTGAATGAACTCCTTGTTTGGCTTTGCTTGTGTGCACAGCTTTTAATCTACCTATTAAACTGTCTCTATCGCAAACCTCGAGACTTTTCACTTTTACCCTTCTGATTGTCTCTCCCATCCCACCACGGGGGAGTGAGTGAGCAGCTCAGTGGGGATGGGTTGCCAGCTGGGCTTAAAACCACAACACCATTTTTATCAAATAGTCTGTTCCATGCTCACAAATTATGGCTGGAGGAAGCAGTGAGCCTGCTGCCAACCCAGTGATCAGTGCACACCTCCAGGGACTGCAAATTCAGGTTCACAGTTCCCTCCAGCTGAGATGATTCTGTCCTATGCTCCTCACAGCCCTATCCTTATTCCACACAGCCTTCTTCTTATTCCACACAGCCCTCTTGCCACTCCTGCTTGGGTGCAGCTCAGGCTGCTCAGAGGAAGAACAGGCAGAGCTGAAATCTGTGTCTCTTGCGGAGCCCATTGCATGAGACCCTTGTTGAGACAACAGTGCAGGATCCCAATACCTCTCAAGAAAAGTAGTTCCGCCTTATTGACAGCACCAAGTGTAGCTGCAAGAATAACCACTAAATAATGTCGAATATAATATTAATATCAGTTAACTAGGAAAAAAAACATTAACATACAGGAATTCGATTTACCTTATGTGCTACCTGGTGACTGGAGGACAAGAAAAGGGTAAATGTGCATTAGATCATAACAGTGATGATAGTTTTCCCTAGTAAAATGCATTACTGTCATCAGAATCAGTTGATATATTTACAACCAAGTCTCCATCATCCCTTTGCGTCTGCTGTGACTTAATTATGATGGTAGCACCAGCCTGTTAATATTGTTTGGAGCTGCCTTAATTTGCCTTCCATAATTTAGGCAAATTACAGGAGGTGAGAAGGGCTGAATGAGTAACCTTATTAGCAGAGAGACCTTCGCCAGGATGCAGGCTGGATGAAGGTTAAAGGAAGAAGATTACAGCAAAACCAAAAGAAAGCTAAACAGTTCAGGCTGAAACTTTCATTTTACATGGCTTCTCTCATAACAAAATTTAATTTACTTGATCCCGTGTTATAATCAGTATTTTTGTAACTATTTTTTTTTAATTTCTGTTTTTGGTCTTCAGGTCAGTACTTTGTTGAGAGCATAATATGTGAACCTTGTTCAATGGCCATTATTTGTATTTATGGTATTGTAGATCATCCTTCCACAAAGGAATAGAATAAAAGAATCATGTTTTTGAAAATTATGATGTCCATATTATAGCTTTACCCCCTCTTAAAAAAACAAAAAAAAAGGTATTTGTGGAAGCTTTTAAGCTTTTTTTCTCTCTCTCTCACGGGTGTAAATACAAAGTCATCTCATTAAAATGTATGAAATTACCCTGGCATAAAATCAATATAGGAGGAGATTTGGTCCCATGATTTTTTGTATGGATTCTGAAGTATCAAAACTGCCTCTGCTATATCAGGAGCTGCATTCATGTAATTCAGGAAAGGATGGGGTCTAAAGCACTCTGATTATCCCTGTATCAATTTTCACTGGCAGCACTAGTCTATACTATTGAATAAGTTATTATGCTTTTATTGATTTTTCTTTCTTCAGGCATGAATTTTATATTTGAGGCAATTCCTGTGAAAGAAAGAAAAACTGATGACACAAAACAGGAGCCCCAACTTTTCAACACAAAAAGTTTTTTGGATTATTCCCATGGAAGATAAATTGGTAGTAATGTGTTGTTCTATATTTGACACAAATAAAGACGTGGGAATTTTTCTCCTGGAGGATTGGAGTTTTGTTCCAGTTGCTTTGTTTTTGCCCTCCTCACGGCTGGGATGGATTATGGCTGCTCTCAGAACTGACTAAAAACACACTGACCGTGTGTCACTGACCTCCTTGAGTTTTGGATCAGGCCAAGCTGAAGTTTGCTTGGTTTTTAATACTGCTGGTTTCAGTTTTTCCCAGATTCCAGCATGAGGTCAACAAATGTGCTTAAACCTTCCTCTCTTGGATGTATATTTAATTTGAGGCAGGCAATGGAATATGGGCATTCTAACTGATAACCAACACCAAAATCTTTTAAAACTGCATGTTTCAGTTAGTGTTTGATAGTCCTCCAAAGCTGTCCCAGAATTCCTCAGACTGTTCAGAACTTTCTCTCTACCTCTGGTTTTATCTCTGATTTTTACTAGATGTGGACCATATTTAATAGTTAATATTTAATATTTAATATTCCTACCACCTGTATGGAAAACTGTTTTATTAGCTTAGCAAAATGAAAACTTGGAAGAAACAAGGCAGCTCATGCACAAGGAGGCAATTACTATGGAGGCAATGGAGATGGAGGGCAATATTATAGTGAGAATAAATGAATCAAAGGAGAATAAAAGATGGTCATGGCTGCCCTGAACTTGGCCCTGATGACAGCTGCTCTCTCTGTTGCTACCACTATGGAGGAATTCAAAGTACAGAGGCTGTTATGCTGTGGGGGATCTTGTTGCAAGCACATGGTAGTATGAAAAGAAACAGCATTAAAAGTAACAAAACTATCTGTGACCATCTAGAAGGGAATGAAGCAGCAGGTAACTATAGACTTGCATTTGGCTTGTCACATCAGAGCAACCTAATGCTGTTTGTGACTGGCCAGGGTGCCTGGGTTGGGGAAGAAGCAGCAGGTACCATTTATCCAGCCTTTACAAGGGTTGTGTTTTTTTGGATGCCACCTTGCACAGCGTCATCAAAAGTAGAAAGAGGTCTTGAATGAGCCCTTTAAGTGTGAGCCTCAGGAGAGCCACCCAGCCAGCATTAAACAGCAGCCCAGTGTTTAACTGGGAGAGGAAACATCTTGCTCCCACCACCCCATGCCTTTCCCTGGAACCCCTCATTTTCCTCTCATGTTCCTATGTTACAGGGTGTTACTAGTTAGCAGAAGAGAGTATTTCACAGAATCATAGAATGGTTCAGATTGGAAGGAACCTTAAAGATCATCTAGTTCCCCCTTCCCCTTGTCAATTTAAAGCCAAGAAATGTCAGACGTCTATCATCCTTCCCCTCTCCACCCACAGCACGTGCAGCCCTAGGAGATGATGTGCTCTCTCAGAGAAGACAGACAACCCAGTCAGATCCTACAAAACTCCTGGTCACTGGACTGTACAGACAACCTCATTCACTCCTACACATAAGCAAGAAGGAACTAAAGGCAACTGCAATTGACAACTTGTTTATCAGTTTTGGGAGAAATAACAAATAAAGTTTCAAGTCTATCAAAAACACAGTGTCATGAGGAAGTTAATTATTACACATAAAGATATTAATAGATGGGTAAGGATAAACCACACTGGTGTCCTTCATGCAATCAGCATAAAATTTGTTGACAATGTAAGACTAGAATAGATTACATAGGATTATTTTGCTAATTCTGACCTTGTGTCACGGTACTTTTATCAATTTTTATGTTGTGATAATAAGAGAATAAGTTCCCTTTAGTTTTATTTTTAAGTCCTTATTTTGTTTC
>VYZQ01008489.1:0-32964 GCA_013400655.1 Mystacornis crossleyi
GACCCGGAAGCTGCGCGGGGCGGGCGGGCGCGCTCGCCTACATCCCCCGTCGTGCTCCGCGGCGGCGGCAAATGCGCGCGGGGCGCAGGGCGGCGCGGCGCCTGCCGGGAACTGTAGTCCCCGCCTCTCCGGGGCCGTGTGGCGGAGGGCGGTGCCGCGGCCGGGGGATGTGGCGAGTGTGACGTGATCGTGTCCGCGTTGGAGCCGGGGCGGCCGCGGCGAGCGTGACGTGGCAGAGACCGAGCGAGGTCCTCGGTCACAGAACAGCCGCCGCCGCCGCCGGGCTCCCCTCGCGCGCGGAGGGATCCGTGCGCGCACACCGGCCGGGCCGCCCTCCTTCCCTCAACGCTTCCCCGCCGCCGCCCAGAGCCGCCGGAGCCGCCATGGGCCTCACCATCTCCTCGCTCTTCTCGCGCCTCTTCGGCAAGAAGCAGATGCGGATCCTCATGGGTGAGGAGCACCGCGGAGCGTGGCCCGGCCGGGGCCGCGTAGCCGAGTCCCGCCGGACGGGGGAGGGGAGGCCGCGGGTCAAAGCGGGGGAATCGCCCTGTCCCGGGCTGTGGGGCGCGGACACCGCACTGTGCCCGTCCCCTGGGCTGGGGGACCGTTGGGAGAGCGGCGGGGAGGAGAGGGTGTGCGGATTGGGGTGTATTTGCCCTTTCTTTTCTCCCGCCGTGTTCCCGTTCCCCTCTCTGCCTCGCCCGCCGCCCCCTGGTCCCGCCGTGCACGGCGAGGCCGAGCCCCGCTCCCGCACCTGCGCCGGGCCGCGCGCGGAACAAAGATGGAATTGCGGCCGGGCAGGGCCGGGTGTCCTCGGGCGAGGGGGCGAGCGAGTCCCGAGCCCTGGCCGTGCCCTCCTGCCCCGGCACTGCGGCTCCGCGAGCAGGATGTGACAAAGCCTGGTGTGTGCAACACCAGGGGCGTAAGAACTGCCGTATAATGGCCGATTTCGGCAGCTGTAGGGAGCTGTAGTATCTGTATCCTGACTCTTGTGAAAGGGCGTTTCGGTATAGCCTCTGTGGGCATTAGTTCTGTGCCTCGTGTACAAACCTATAAAACCCTCTGGGCTACTCTTGCAGTGCTTGCTTAGTTTTACTGTCTCCCCATAATGATTTATTTTGAATATCCATTTATTTTGAAATTATCTGTTCCTTTGACACGGACTGTGTAGGAGTTGGAGCCAGTGGCTCTTGAAGATTCTCACTTCCAGATTATAGTTCAAAAGGTCAAAGCCAGCACATACTGCATTGATATTTCCTCCTCCGCTTTGAGTTCTTCCCTGCCTTCTTCCACCCACCTACCCACCCCTGCAAGCTTTATGTACAAACAGTTCTTAGCCTCTAAATTTTTCTCAAATTCTGTTACCAAAGTGAATGGAATTTGGTTCATGGCCGTTGACTGAAGTAGCTTGTTGTAAGGAGCTATATAAAGTGCTCATTTGGATATAGCCAGCAATGGGAGTGGGTTCTAACTGTGAAACTTCCTGGCACACACCCATCCCTAATGCTGCCTGGATATGCACAGCAGACACAGCAGTGCAGCTTTTCAAAATTATAATCTTTCAGGTTCTCCATATATTTTGTGATGACAAAGTTCGTTATTGCATACCCACTAATTTTTATTGTACCTTATCTGTTTGAAATTAGAGACTCTCATCCATTTCAAAATAATCCAAGTAATTTTAGTCTTCGAGGCCACTTAGTACATGTGTTGGTTTCAAGGAGGTGATTTGCTTGTCTCCCTAACAGCCAGACTCTTCACAGGCCTCTTAATGAATGAAGTCTGCAAGTGAGCTTGACTGTAGGATGTCGGATGAGACAGTCTCTGTGGTATTTGTAGTTGTTACATTCTGCAAAGTACTGAAAACAGGAAAGTGATGTCATACAGATCAAAACCGCTTGCAAGGCTCTGCATTGGTGGGAAATTAGGTCGAATTTAGGTTAGAGATGGCTTTGGAAGGTGCACTTTCTCACAGTTCAAATGAATTAATTTTCTTATTTCTTAAAGATTTTGATTTTAAGGCCTTATATTAAAATGCAGGGCTGGATCAGGGCATGGGACAGCATCATATTTGTTAGATAGTACAGAAGAGTAAAACTTCAGGTATGTTGTGGTGAGAGTGTGTTATAGAACATAAACTGGATGATTAGAAGCAGAAAGTTACACTGGATATGACATAATTTGTGTATACCTGTAACACAAAAAAGAATCTCTTCATAACATTCTACATCATACATCAGCACTTTGAGGAGAAATGTCTGAATGAATACTGGGATAGAATTAAAACTTTTCCTCAAGGTTATAATTTTCAGTGTATGGTTTGAAAATAGGCTGTACAAGGCCAAGCATTTAAGTTTCCATATGTAGAACACCAATTAAGAAATAACTTTATGGGGTAAAGTACTTAAGGGAAAAATATTATGTGAGTTGATAATGAACAGATGATTAATTTATAATTCTAACTTCCTTTTCACAGCTTTCTTCGCTTTATGCAGAATTGAAGATAAATTAGAATTAATTTAGGACCTAGAACAGACTTCGTGTTACTGAGTTCTGCAGAATTTGAGTATTTCTCATCGGGGGCCATTACCAACAGCACTCACTTATCTTTTATGTTCTCAAACTCCATTTATGATAAGAGGTGGACATTTAATGTTGTACTGTTACTGAAATTTTTTTTTTTTAATGCACTTGTATAATTATTTTTCAAAAATATTAAGTTACTATTTGGAAGAAATGCATGAACAAAAGATTCATGCATTTTCTTTATAAATAGGCATAACATAAGGGAAAAGAAAGAACTATGGGATAGGGCTGAATGTCTGAAAGTCCGATTAGGCAACTGGGACATGAAGAGTAGAAACACTGAGTCCTAACCCTACATGTACCTGTGTGTGAAACTCTTCACTGATGGTCTTCTGTCCTTGAAAAAAAAAAAGATACCGAATAATTGTGCACCTTTCAGTATCGTAACTTAGCGTTCTGTATCTTGGTGTAATTGTACGAGTGTTAACTGACATAGCAACTACTCAGGAGCTTCAAATACAAAGGTAATTATGAAAAATGTCAGTTTCTTTGGGAATTGTGTCACTGTACAGATCATAACCATTTAGCTGTTTTGTATTTGGGGAGATGTCGTTTTAGACAACTGTTGGTTTGCATGCTGTTGGCTTTCTGTAGTTTTTGTGAAGTTCTGTGCTGTGATAACAGAGGCAGTTTGATATTCAGCCACCAACGATCAAAGTAGGAAGCTGGTTAATGAAGGATGTGATGTGGTCAGGGATGATGTTCCCAGGGACAAGTGAACTAGAAGCTTGAGATTTAGAAACAAAACTGACAGGCTGTGAATAAAACACTCTCTAAGAGGAGTAAAGGGCTTTGAAATACTGATTTTAGCAGTGCCTAAAAGCACTGTAAGTATTTTGTCTCCAGCTAGAGGAAGAGGATGTTTGATTCAGTTTAAAGATAAATGGTTGCAAGTACAGGTCTGTGCTTCCTATTTGTACTTTATTGTAGTCCTGGTGCTTTGCAGTACCACTGCTGAACATTATACCCTTCATCGAGTCTTGTACACCTTGGTCCTGACCACGGGCAGCCAGGCAGTAGAATCAGTGAAAATAAAGAATCGGAAATTTACTTTGTTTGGGGGTTTGAGATGTGGCTTTCAATCTTGATGAAGTTTATGACATAGGAGTAGCTCATAGCATTTAGTGTTCCAGTTCAAATGTAAACGTGTTTATTCTTGGATTACTAAAAAAAATAGTTACACTTCCTACCAGCTCAAAGGATTAAATGTGATTTAGTGCTCTGAAATTTTTTTAAAGGGTGGTAAATTGCAAATGGGAGTAAGAAATATGAATGGAGGCTTTGCTCTTCATGACTTGCTTCTTTAGACTTCATAGCATTTGCAGTTTGGCCAAAAGAGGCGGTTTTTGCAAATAGGGTGATCTGAATAAAGTACTTCCCTCAGTTCAGCTTCTGCCTTAAGTGTGAAGCCAGAAGAAAAAAACACATATCCATAACCCCATAACTCAGCCTGCCTCAGTGCAAAGTCCAACGGCTTAAGAGTTGTGGGTAAGAGTGGATTTAAGCAAAGTCTCTGGGCTTTGTGCTTACATAGGCACTGTAGCCTTCTGCCAGCACCGCTTAGGTGTTGGTGGGTCATGGCACAAGGGCGGAGTGGGCAACTGGGACAGTATTTTCGTAATTTACAAAGTAGTTTAAAATTCTTGACTAGTTTCTAATTTCTTAACTCTGAGTCATGTCTTCAAATGGATCTTAATACCCTGTGTACATTCTTTGAAATGAGATTAGCTTTTTTCTTTGTCTGTATCTCTGTGATTAGTATAAACTTCAAATACATTCTAACAGTTTGTACAGACAATGGCATCTTTCTTATGTGATTAATTTTAACAGATCCTGTCAGTGTTTGTTATATTGATAACAGTTACTTTTTTGGCGGGGAACAATAAGAGAAAAGTTTCAGTTAGTAGTTGTGACTAACTGGTGGTTCACTAAATTATCTTATTTTTAATTTACTGGTAAAAAACCCTATCATATCATGTACAGGCATTATATGTTCTTATCAAGTTCTAGGTATACTACACGTGTTTACCTGAGGTTGAGCTGTGTGAAAATAGTGTTGGGCTTCAAGCACTGTGCTGCTAAAAACATTGGTTTTCAGCATAGATGGAGTATTTGAGGGTTCATAAGTGGACTTATAGGGTTTTGTAAGGTGACTTGACACTTCACTGGTGTGGGGAAAATTGTGGCATTTACAAGTTTCATGACTTGCAAGTTCTTGTGTAAGTTCTGCTGCACCATGGCATTTTTGTTCATGCTTGTGTGTGTTTCTGAAAGAGACCAACACTTAAACAACAGCAAACTTGAAACCTTTAAATTTCATTTTGAGTATTTGGGGAGTCAAGGAGCTTTGCTTTGACGGTAGATTCCTACCCCCTTTCCTTCATGATGTCATGACTGTAAGAATTAGAACAGCTTTTTTTTCCTAACATGCAATGACATTACCTAAGAAACTGCACTGGTATGTGTAATCTGTGCACACTATTAGAATATAGGACAGTTATAGATAGGGGTTTTTTAATTAGTTTGCTGCAACAGCAGTTTGTGTCTTGAGAAAGAAGAGGTTTTTCAAGAGTTTGGTTTCATTCTGAATAAGTAGGTAATTTTGAATTCCATTTTTTTGCGATGCTAAGGAACCAGTTGTATTATTAATAGGCAAGTCACCAAACCACTTAAAGCTTAATATATTGCAGTTGCAGAGTAGGAAGTTAACTGAGAACACTTAAGAACGTGTGTTATCCTTATAAAATGAGGATAGCATTTGGTTACTTGCGAAAGTATTAATTAATTCTTTTGATGGAGGGGTATTTTTGTTTGGACAAAATGTTATTGACTGTGTTAAGTTTCACAGAGAGACATTTTGTGCTGTTTCACAGACAGACATTTAGTACCTGCTGTTTATGGAGGTGCTTGTGTACTAGGTATTGGGTTCTAATTTAAAGAATTCTATTTTGAGTTACAGTTACGTGTTCTAAAATGCCTAACAATAAGCAGTTTCACAACGGTTTAGAAAACTACAAGGTATCCATGCAATGTTGGTGATATGTCTCAAAAAAAAAGTCTTTAAGGCTTGATTTTATTTTATTTCTTAAGGATCACATATTTAATACCACATAGCTTACATTGAAAAACAGCAAGCTTAAGTTTTGTTTTAGAAACAGAAGAGCAAATTTAAGTGCAGATCTTCTGTGAAGACCAACAGTGGAGACTCCTCATGGAAGCTTCCTAGTGGATCTCAGTGTATAGAAGCGATATCCTGAAGAAGAGTCACAGCCCTTGGGGTATATGTGGCGGGATGATGAGAGCTTCCTGATGTTCATGGTTTTGTCAGTGCTAAAGAAATGTTTTAGCAAAGGGAGGGGAGACTGGAATAAGGGACACAGAAGTGTCTTTAATGGATAGTGCCAGCTTCAGCTGGTCCATGTGCCTGTGAAGCTGAACTCTGCAGAAGGTTGAGTAATGAGGCCTTGCCCAGCTTAGTGAAGTAATAAATGTGTGATCAGTTAGAAATTGTCTGCTGCTTGATTTAGAAATTGTCTTACTGCCAGATTTACTTACACAGAAGAAACTTTCAAAGTGAATTATAAAGCTTAATTAACACAAATACTAAGGAAGATGCTGAGAAACTTGTGAGTCTGTAGGTTGTGAATGGAAGGGTCTTACTGAGCTTGTTTTCTTCATGGCTTGTTCTCTCTCAGTGCTGGGTAGAGATGGGGAAAACATACAGTAGTTTATCAGCAATGAGTTAAGGGTATTTGAAAAGCTGTATTTATTTTAAAACCCCTAGTACTCTGCATGTAAAATGGCATGTTTTTGATTAGCAGGTTGTAGTTCAGTTTGTGAACTAAATCAATTTCTCTCTTCCTTCTAGTTGGTTTGGATGCTGCTGGTAAGACAACCATTCTTTATAAACTGAAACTAGGAGAAATTGTCACCACAATTCCCACTATTGGTAAGATCATCAGTTCTTATGTCTTTATTCTTGTTATTCTAAACAGGCTTCTGAAGGGTGCAGGGACTTGCTATCTTTGTTTTTAGAATAAGAATCAAGACAAACATGAACTGTATGGTACTGCTGTAACATAACTGTGTCTAGAGACATCCAGACCAGAATCCTTTGTCTGACCATGGCCAGTAGCAGATGCTCAGGAGGATAGAAACCAGATCAGTAGCACTGCTTCCCCCAAACACCATGAGCCTCACAGTTTGTGGCTGAAAGATTTGCTCAGCCACTTGGACTTCGATTTAAGTGATTCATATTTTTTCTCCCTTCAGTCAATTTTCTTCCTGATCCACCAATTCAGTATTGATAAGCCATTTTATGCATACTTGGGAGAAGTGTAGCTTAGGAAGTACCTATCTTTAACATGATTAGAATTATGTTTTCACACTAGAATTATATATTCTAATTACTAAACTCCTTCATTTTTAGGTTTTAATGTGGAGACGGTAGAATATAAAAACATTTGTTTCACAGTTTGGGATGTTGGTGGTCAAGATAAAATTAGACCTCTTTGGAGGCATTATTTCCAAAACACACAGGTAAGAGTTCTCAGATGGCAATAGTTAAAGATCTGTTTTGTAAAGCCTCATTGTGTTTTGTAGAGTATATATGGAAAGTTGTTTTCTTTCTTTCAGAAAGGCTCTGCACTAGTTCCTGCAGCTTCTGAGGGTACCCAGATTTTATTCTAGTTGAAGCTAGTTTACGCTAAAGGCTTCAAGTCTAGTTGTGAGTGTAGCCTCTCAACGATCAAGTCCTTTAGGATTTACCAGTGTTCTGTAATGTGCCAGAGCAACTGGTTTCTTGTGAGGAACTCTTAAATTAGGTGGGTTTTACTATGCTATATCAGTGTCTTTAGTAAGCTGAGTGTCTAAAATATGATAAAAGATCTTGTTATCGGTTGATTAAAAAGTGTCATCTTCACACTGATGTGACTGCAGTCAGTTTTTGGGGCATAAATGTGATTCCTTTGGCTCACAAGTAGTGAGGTAAGTTGCTTATTAGTATCAGAAAACTTTTGGCCGAGGTTTGTTTGGGGGTTTTTTGTGTTTGATGTAGAACTGTTTCCATGATATTTGTGTGCAGCATGATACAAATGATTGGTGCAGAAAAATAGAGACGTCTGGGTTGACAAAAGGAACCTTGCACCATACTGTTATGAACAGAGTAATACTTAATTCCAGTTCCTTACTAGTGTCCTGTTACTGAATACTTCTCAAAGATACTTCTCTTTCCTTGAAGAGAATGATAAAAGTAAGGTTTTCAGACTGAAAGGTTAAGAGTAAATTGTGTAAGAAGGACACTTGAATAACAGAGATGCCATTAGAAATACTGTTTGGTACAAACTTTTGAAACAAATTCAGGCATTCTTTTAAGGATGTGAGTTTTTTCAGTGAAATATGAGACGTTGAAGCACTTGTGATTTTCAATACAGTGAGTGAAAAGGGAGGGGGAAGAGTTCATTTATGTAATTTTGCTGCACTTTTTTTGCCTAACTTTATTTTGAAGTTGAGATTTAGGTAGTTGTTCAGACACACATCATGCATTCTTTAAACAGAAATTTTTGTTAAATTTGTCCCCTTTCTTGGGTAAGCAATCAAAATATTCAATATGAGTATTTTGGCAGTTTTGAAATAGTGCTGCACATTTGCATTGGTTTTTTCAAATCTGCTTAACTTTCTACAGGGCCTCATTTTTGTGGTAGACAGCAATGACAGAGAGAGAATCCAGGAAGCAGCAGAAGAGCTGCAGAAAATGGTAAATATCAATATCTTCTGAAATATCATTGTTAGACTGACTTTGTCCTATTTTTGGATATTTGTTAGCTTCACTAAGAGATTTAGGATTTTAAAGTTCTGGGGAGTTTGTACAGTGCATAGTGTATTCACCTGGTAATTCTGGGTCATAGAGTGCACCGAGTTGTAATTTCAACTCTGTAGAGAACTGTGCCAGAACCTTTCATTCATGCAACCTTGATAGAAATGCAGCAGAAAAAGAATTTGGGACCAAAAAAAGTGGTACTAGAGAATATTTCATCAGTAAGGTGCCCGTGAATTTAAACTTTCTAAATTGAAAGATTGTTTACTCATTGCAGTTCTATTGTGTACTAGTTAAATTTCAATACTTACTAGTGACTTCAGGAGCAAAAGTGGAGGTGTTCACAACCCTTGAATCAGTATTCAGATTTTTTTAGTGTTTGTTGAAGTAACTGACTTACTTAAATGAGGTAATTTCATAACATGCCTGTATTTTTTGTTAGCTTCAGGAGGATGAACTGCGAGATGCAGTGCTGCTTCTGTTTGCAAACAAACAGGATCTGCCAAATGCCATGGCAATCAGTGAAATGACAGATAAATTAGGTCTTCAGTCTCTGCGTAACAGAACTGTAAGTGCTAAACTTTCTGATTGCTGAACTCTATTCTCCCTCTATTATATGTCATAAACATAAATTTCCTCTAAGAGAAAGGGTAGTTTTCACCTCTTTCTGTAGAAAGATGCACGTACCTGCTGTTAAACTTTGTAATGCAGAATTCAGGTCCTTGATCAAAATAAGTGATTTCAAAGTATAATCCAGTGCGTACAGGTGTTTCATTTCTCACCTTTTTCTGAAAACGCAGTTTACTGTATGTTTATACAGAAACACTACTAAATACTCCAGTCTGTCACTGAAATACACACATCCAGCATTTAACAAAGAACGTGATGGGATTTTCTGTTTTCACAATATTCTGAGAGAGCAAATGCATCCTGCATTCCCACCCCCAGGAGGAAATTAGGTAGCTTCTGAAGCGTTAGATTCCATCTGCTCAAGCTTTAGACACAGGTTTGCTTCAGATAAACCATCCCACCTTTTGTAATCTCAGTGTTTGTGTTGACACACTAAGATCCTGTCCATAGAAGCTGTTTCAGAGGTCTGTTCATTTAGATAATTCCGTGTCCACCTCCTGAAGAGCAGTCTTCCAAAGACAAGAAGTCGTTTTCAGCATGTAAATCAAATATAAGTTCTGTAATTTTTTTCTTGATGCCTTAAATCATGTTGTAGTCTTTAGTAGGCCAACACTTTAGTTTTTGGATAATGTCTGAACCTCCTCTACTCTATATGTACTTCTCAATACTTCTAAAAATACCCTTTGTTCAATCTTGAGTCTACTTAGAGCACAAAACAGTATTGAAAGAACACTATTATAACACTAACACAGTTATAACAGCACTAAAGAGTGTCACATACTGTCATAACTTAGCTTGCATTTTGTCAGTAGTTAAGTTTAATTTTTGTGTTCTGCATTAACAGTGGTATGTCCAGGCTACCTGTGCTACACAAGGAACTGGTCTGTATGAGGGACTTGACTGGCTGTCAAATGAACTCTCAAAACGCTAATTCCAACTGGATGACTCTTTCACCAGGGACATGTTTGATATAAGTGGTCTAGGCTTGTTACAACAAAATTAGTTTGCATCTTGGTTATTACAGTATCTGGAACTGATATTTGGGCAGGATATTACAGCGTTTCAACTTATTTCGTTGCCAATTATTGTTTACCGAGCTACATGTTGCAAAGGTAGCAATATGCTTGGGTAAGAATCTCCTTAACTTGGAAAAAGTGTATCTTCTGATTTTATTCCCCTTGTTAGCCTAAATGCCTGAATATAGTTATTGTGACATCTTTAAGATCTGTTTTGAATACTCTTTGAGCCCCAATAAATTAATGTTTTAATTTTTTTTCTCCCTGCTACTCTTAGTTTACTGATGCCCTGTTTCATTCCTCAGACAGTCTGCTGATTTAAAAATGTAGCATTCCGTATGTATTTATTTCTCTCCCTTGCCAAAAAGATTTCCTAATACTGCTTGTTCCAAGCCAAGGAAATGCTCTAAAACACTATACAAATCTACTGCACTGAGGAACATTTTAGTAATCCTTGGGTTCTGTTAGCCCAACTTGCCTTTGTGTGAATTGGATTTGATGGGTAGAATAGTTCTGTGCTGGTTGCGAAGAGCTCATGTTGAGGTTGTTTTTAATATTCAGCAGATTGTCTTCCTTTATATTGTATCTTTTTTTTTTTATGTTGCATGTTGCTTTTTGGTATCAGCCTGACTATTTTTGCCCAGTGTATAATAGTTCTGCTGAAGTTTTACTGTTTGTTGGTGAACATATCTTCATAAGGAAATTTTGGAAAATTCATCAAACTCAATGGATTAGTTTCTTCATAACCCACTTGGAATTATTCCTAATAAAATGATAAAATGTATAGTTCTGTGTATGCTCTTCTTGATTCCTGAAATAGTTGAATGCAAATTATCACTTATTCTTCTTCCATATACTGAGCTTTCCTGCAGCTTGAATATGAACATCAGTCTCAGATTTTCACTTGTTTGGAGCTGCGTAGAGCAGGACACAGAAGGGAGGCAACCGAGTTGTATACAGTGCAGTAGAGTAGCTGTCATCGGGGCTTACATAATTCTGTAATGTCTTTTGAAGTTGTAAATCTAAAACTCCTTTCAAGATGTCCAGATATGAAAATACTAACAGTTAAAAAATTGTAATAAAACAAATTCCAACTGCCTGAAAAGCATGCATGTCTGTTTCATAGTTGTATCTACATGTCAAAACCAACATGGGTTCCAGTAGGAGAGTCACGTTCTGTTGGTGGCTCGCTGAGAGGGTAACTTCAGTGCTTTTACAGGGATGTAGCAAATATTATAATAATGCTGATAATTGCTCCCAAAAATCATCTCTATACAACTGCTACTGTCAGCTTTCATATTTCTGTCCCCTTACACCTCTGTAGTTCAAAAGACATAAATTAATAAGTGTTTTGAGGCTGCTATTAATGAGTAGTATAGAATCTATTTTTCTGTTGCCTGTGTGCTGTATCAAGGCAAATATTGCTCAACCCTCCAACTGAAATACACTGTTCTATTGACTGGATGTCTTTAGGCACCAAAAGCGTGATTCTGTTGCAGTTTCAGGCTAAGTGCTTCTCATTTTCCACCCAGGTCTGGTTACCCTTGCTGCAAGAAATCCCAGTGACGAGGTCTGGTAAACTCAAGCTAGTTTTGGTTCAGAGTACCTTCCTGGGCAGCTTCTGCTGTAAGTGAGGTTTAAGTTCTTAGAAGGTGCTGTTACTGTGAACACAGCTAAGCAGGGAACATTCCAGAGTTTTTGAATACAGTCCTTAAATGTCTTCAAATGTGTAACAGAAACCCAGGAGGCAGGGTAAGGTGAGAAGGGTTTTGCCTGCACCTTTAATGAAATGCTGATTACTTATTAACCAAAGCTGATATACCCATGCATTTGATCAGTAGCTGTTGATGTGACTATTTCTAGCAATGCAGTTCCTCGAATTAAACCTTAAAAGGTACGCCTTGTCCGGAAGAGACAGCTTGTCCCTAATACAAGTTGGTTTTTGTAGTCCCAGTAGGTTAAAATGAAGCAGTGCTTGTTACACAGTTAGAGGCAGTCTTTAAATCAAACAGTAGATATTTAAATTAGGCCTATTACCATAAAGGAAATATTCTGCTAGGTAGAGATTTAATTATTTGAATGAGTAAATATGCATGTTTATGTGAGCTCTGTTAAGTCACTGTGCTTTTGAGTTGCAGCATGTGTATAAGATGTTCATATTTCAGAGTCACCATGTTTGGGTTTTTGTATCAGTAGGTGTAATTCTCCTATAAAATGAATAATTTCTCCAAGTCAGAAAGTAATGAAGCTCTTGAGCCTCATTTAAGAGTGATGGAGTCTGCATGAGGCTTAAGGCTACAGCTTGCACTGAAATGCAGTAAGACGAGGTTAATGTATATCAGTGGCAACGTACAGTACAGCCCTGCACTTCAGAGGAAGATGAAATTCCCATGAACATCCAGTTTTTTCACGTCTGTTAAGAGTTTAGGTAATAATATGGTTTGTCATTTCCCTATCAGAAGTCAAATATCTGAACTGAGCTGCTATCCCAGAAGTTCAAAATCTTGAACAGGCATGAGACTGCTAAAAATGTGTTCCTCATTCACTGTAGTGACAGGAAATCCTGAGTTCCAGTAGCTGAAATTTCTCTTTGTATACATCAGCTTCTCTATTCAAACAATGGGTAAGTTCTACTGCACTGGGGAGTTAGTCAAGTAATATTTGTATACAGGAGGCTTTATTTCAGTGTGTCAGATGGCCAGCTCAACTATAGAGAGCAAAATACTGAAGAATGAGTGGGTTTTCTTTTATTTGGCCTTGGTGACACAATTTATTTCTGGAATATTAAGTACATGTGTGATTTTCATTTTTTTCATTGCTTACAGGAATGGCCCAGGTTGTGTAAAACACTGGTTTGGGTTTTGCTAGTAATGAAAATTCAGAGCCCAGTTATTAGTCCCTTGTTAAGAAATCTTTCTATAAAGGTTTGGACAAAGGCAGTTTGAGTGCAATGTGATGAAACTTTGCACATCACCGTGTCCAAATGTGTCTTTCCCACCCTTGTCAAGAATGGGGACTTAAATTACAGCCCGTATGCTGCTGTTGGATTTATGAATAAAGCAGAGCTGCCAAAACTGAAATGTTTAAGGCCTTTCCTCCTACTGGGTAGGAGCTGGAAGACTTGAAACTATTTTCTTTTTATGCCAAGAATATGAGAAACGAGGCAACTACACAATTAAAGATACTGAAAGCTCTGATGCCTTAGCACACTGGCTATTGTTCCCCTTGGTTTTTTCAGACCATTTTTCTCCTCCCTTTTCTTCCTCCTCCTCTCAATCATATTTAGCATCATTGCTTGCTTTAACACGATAAATAAAGGTACTTCACACAATGCTTGAATTATACTCTTCAAAAATAGCAATGACAGAAGAGATGTGCAAGAATTCAAATACTGTCACAGGAGACCCCTTTGTCTGGAAGGGATATGGTCAGGGAAAAGAATAACAGGAGTTCCAAGTTGCCAGACCAGTCTGAAGGATCTGGCAGAACATGGTTGATTTTGTACGTGTCAAATACACAGGTAAACATTTCACAATACCCAGAGCCTAAAAACGAGCCAAGTCTGCTGCCTCCAGCAGGCCAGTGCTTCAGTGTCCTTAGTTCTGTAATGTTCTTGTGAGTGATGAGTTTCTCCACAGCAGGAGCCAGTGTGAAAGAAGAAACTTCTTCCTGAGACCACAGCCAGACAGGAGGCAGCACAGTCTCTCTTGAGTTTAATGAATCAGAGATGGGAAGTTCAAGTAGAAGGCAAAGAGATTTTCCTTTTTTTTCCTTTTTCCTTAATGGCTGGCCTGGGAAAGTAGAGTAACAAAAACAAACAAATCCCGTACACATTGACGATGATGCAAAGAAAATCCTACCCAATCTTTTATTGTGAAGGAGATGGAGCATTTCAATTGCTGGATGAGGAACAAATACAGGTGAGTTTAGGTTTGTGAAATAAAATGGAGACAAGTTGAATGGGACTTCCACAAATGTGGGTTCTGGATGTGATTTAGAGAGGAAGAATTAATTGCTGGGCAAGGTCCAGAGGTGTAGGAAGAGCTCAGATGGGAGTTAAAATCACCATATGTACAGTAGGAAGCACCATATGTTACCTCACACAGATGTAAATACAGCTTGGGAGCGTGGGGCTCTGGGCCAAAGGTGTACCTAAGGGTTGTTTTTCACCCCAAAAACCCAGGGTTTTCGAACTGTGCGTTTCCTAATCTAAACCCTAGTGCTGCATTCTCATTCCTGACATGCTGACGGGTTCCTGACACGCTGCTATTGGCAGTCAGCCTCGATTGCTGCAGTTTCCTATTTAAATGGAGGATACTGTGTCTGGAGACTCCCCAGCACCAGCTCATGGGGCTGAATTTCCTCCTAACCGCAGTGAAGGATTATGTACCATGTGCAAGGGCCTGTTCCAGTGTCGTGTTTGTCCTCACCGCTTGCTTGCTGCAGACTCCAGCTTCCCTGGCCGCTCCTCTCCCTGCTCTGAAGGGGGAGAGGCAGCAGCCCAAGTGCCAGCACAGCGAGCTACGGTTTCTGGGAAGGGAGGCACAGCACCGGGCAAGTCTGTTCTCTGAGCAGCTCCATCTTCTGGTTCCAGGGACAAGTTACAGATTTCTAATGTTTTGGGTTCCAAAAAGACAAAGTAACCCAGGTATAATGGATTGGTACTTAAAAATGAAGAAAATAATGTTCTTTCAAGTTATAAGGGGAGCTCAATTAGCCTATGTAATAGAATCTCACTTCCAAACTTCACAATTGCAATCTTACTAATCTAAGTGACTGAGGCATTTTTCTTCCCAGCCTACAAACGTGCATTACTCAGTGGAATTTGTTATTTTTCCCCTCAATTTTTTCAGAGCTGGCAATTTGTAGGCCTCTATATTTCTGACTCAGTTGTAATGTAGTCATTCTCAATGTTTTCGCTGGTATTGATACTGAATTTTTCTCTCGAACAGATCTTCCAAATTATTTTTCTGCCCTTTAAGATGCCATATGCTTGCAAATGTTACATCTTCAGGTGTAAGCGTTGCCTCCTTTACTAAATTAGTAAAAATTATTTGCCCAGAGAGGGGGTTTACAGCCTCCATTCTGTTTGCAAAATTTTCTTCTCACACCTGTATCTTGAAGTTTAGTTGTGAATCACTGATACTTTTACTATCAACTTTGCTGTCTAGAAGAGTACAGACATCAACTCATTCAAGACCGAATTACACTTTATTTTTTAATTAGATTTAGAACAGTAACTGATCAAAGACCCCACCCAAATTATTTAGGGTCCAGTTTTTCAGGGAGAGTCCACTAGTGCAGTGATCTAACATCCTTCATTTCCACTTTTATTGCCACATTCCATTTTGCTTCCCTTTTGTATCCAAAGGTGCTTAGCTCCATTTGGCTTAGCTGAAGTGCTTACTTAAACCAGAAATCTGGGCGCTTACATATAAGCCTGGCAAAACTGTTGGAATAAATGAGCACTCTTTCATTGAGGTCTTGTGTTATGTTTTGGGGTGGATCTACTGGAGCAGCTTTTTGTCTTGCTTCAGGCTTTCATCACCTCTTTTCACCTCCAAGCCTGTATCTTGTTCTTTGGGCACAAATGGCTTTAAGGTAAATAAGTTCAGGACATAAAGACCCACTAAAATGTTAATACAAGCAAGAGAACTAAAGGCCCGGTATTTTTAACAGGATCATGTCTCTGTTTTAGTTTGGTGTTGCATGAGCAGGAATGAGACAATTCACAGGTGGTAGAGCAGGATCAGGTAAGAGAGTCTGGGATAAGAGGGAGGGTTAACTGCTTATATTGCTGAAAAAAGCTACTTGCAGAGGACATTTACATGAGCTCTTTAGCAACACAGGCTTCTACAGACTCAGAGTAGTGGAATTTGTCCGTTTCCCTTTATCTGTGTACAGTTGGTAATGAAATACTGGACAGTTCATGAGCTTTGTCTTCTCACATCACGCTGTTTGAGACACATGTGGAGACATATGGGCCTGTATCTTCTTAGCCTTGTATGATCCCTGAAGGTAAACCTGCCTTGAAGGCTTTGCTACTGCAGTTACCAGCATCATGGCAGATGCCCAGGCACTACAGTAGCAAAACGCAATAGTAACTGTATTGGAAATAACAGAAAAGAGCAGGTATGTACAAGCTTCTGCAAAGTACCACCCTTCACAGCACAGCAAGTACTACAGCAAGAGACAGCACCAGCAAGCCTCAGAAATAATCCCACTCAAAAGTGACTGCCTGGTTTGAGTAGTGTTTAAACAGTTGAGTGAATCCCAGCTCTAACAACAGTGCACCAGAATGCAGAGGAGGTGAGCAGGTGTGCAAGTAGAGTACACAGCTTTTATCAAACCAGGCACACTTCTTTTGACATGAAAGACACCAGTAACTAGAAAAAAACCCCAAACAACTGCCAACAGTGAGAGACAACTGATAAAGGGAGTTTTATTAGGTGAAAGAGGAAGATCTAGTGAATGGTTTCCAAATGCTCGTTGTTTCCTATGGAATAATGATGCAGGGCAGGAAGCTTGTTAAATGATTCAACCCCCTCCAACACATTCAGTGAAGTTATGGATAAAATACACTTCCCCACATCCTACAAAATAGGGAAAACTAGACTATTTATAGAAAGAAAAAATGCACATAAAAACACTTAAAAATTCAGGTTGTGTTTGTATGCAGGAGAGGAATAAAATACAACCATTGTGATAAAGGTTTGCAAGTCACTTGTGTTTCTTTGTAAAGATTTAGGCACAGATAGCTAATGCACCACACTGTTCTGTATCTCTCCCCAACTGAAAACAGATGATATTGATAAAAAGCTCCCTCCCATCCAAAGCTGGTTGTCCTAAGCTCCAGTATTTCTTTTATTGCCGATGACTCAAACCAGAAGGAGCAGATGTTCAAAGTAGATGCTGTTTTCTTCATGTCGTCCAGTTTCACCAGGTGTTAACATCATCCTCATTACCCATGTTATGTGGGCAGACAAATTGCTTCCAAATCAATTATAGCCTTGAATTTAACATGGTTGATTATTGACAGTCTATTCACTGATAATTAAGAACATCTTTTCAGAAGTTGGTAGGTACAAGTACATTGTTCATGCAACTTACCAAAAGTTGAGCCATAGTAATGGTAAGTGAACAAGACAATTTGTGAACTTAAATTACCATTACATTAATTACAGTGAAGTTGAGTCAACTAGATCCATTTGGGTTTAGGTTCTGTGTTTGGTTATGAATTAAGTAGGGTTCAATTTGTACACTGTCTTACAAATCAGATTAAATTCATATTTTTAAAATAAAATAATTCTTAATCCTTTAAAAACAGCACTAGAAAGGTATATGATAGTCCAATTTTCAAAACCCTGTCTTAAGTGTATTTCTTCCCATTACCATATAAAAAAGGGGGAAATTCTCATGCAAATATTCTAAACAGTGTCATAATATTCGGTAGAGCCATTGAACACATGAACTCTTCATTAATCATTTTGGCTTTCCTTTTAGTAGCATATAAGTCAGGGTCTAACCTCAGTTCCCCAGCAGTACATTAAATTAAATTTCTTGTTTGAAAACCTCCAAAAGCAGCATGCCAGAACTGCTCTATTTCCACTTCAAGTCACATATTAGTGCTATATGATCAGAAGGATGTGAAACACTTGGTAAAGCCTGATGGGTTGTTACTTCTTCGTGACTTGGCAATGGAATGACTTGTTCAACCTCTAGAGCGTTTTTGTCAATGAAAATGTAGTCCAGACATCCATGAAACCCACCAACATAGTTTGTATAAGCAGGTTCTCCACAAGCACTTAGCAGTTTGAAAGGATGGCTCAGAGACATACTGCACCTTTCTTCCTCCCCACTGGAGAGCCAGTCTTCATGATCTTCAGCAATGCTACCGCTGCTGATAAAACTGTAAGTTCCTGACGAGGGTGTGCTATTAAAATCTCCACAGAATATGACTGGGATACCGGGATACAAGTCACGTGCTACATGCTTGATGTGAGACATGGCTACGGCAATTTGGATCAGACGGATGTTGCCACCTAAGGATATAAAAAAGTATTATTTCAAATAAGAATTTCAAAGTAATATTTCAAATAATGCAGAACAGCACTGGAGGTGCTCACTGGGTTGCTCATTTAAGCATATGTAGCTCTGAAACAACAATCTTGCATTTTAGAATAGTTTTCATGAATTAAGAAGCCTTTCAAAGTTTGTGACTATGAAACTTTTTGAGAGGCAGAGAATTTTAACTTAAACTCGCACATGCAAGAACTCTGAAGCTTTAACATCCATAGTACAGCAGTTTTCCATTTCATGGCAACCATCCTAATAATATTCCAAAAAAGGCACAGAACCAAAAGAAAACTAATTGAGAAGAGAAGAATCTCTTCCAACAGCTTCTGTAGAATCTGGCTGCCCTCCTGGCAGTACCCCAAGAGAGCTCCATGTTCAAAAGGCCTGGGAAACCACAAGCACACACAAAGCTCTATTTTATGGTCTGCTTTTTGGGTGAATTGTGTGTAATGTGACTTGCCTTGCTTTCAGCTGGATTCTACTGTCTCCTAGGCAGACTAGAAAAATAAATATATAAACAGACCTAGGAGTCTGGCTTGATTTCATCTAGATAAGAAGTAAGGCAGGAAACCCTCAGTTCCAGAAGAAAAGGCTATAGCTGAAAAGAATGGTGGGAAATCTATTCTCCCAAAGAGCAGAAACTTTTCCAAACCCAGTTACCCTACAGGCAGGAATGTGCCAAAATTACCTTTGGGGTGCCAGTATAGGTGGGTATTTGCTACACAAAGCTTCCTGTGAGGATCAGTTGTAGACTGAAGAACCGAAACCTGTAAGAGAAAAAGCAGTCTTTGTTAAGCCTTATAATAGAGAGGTTATATATTTTAAAATGTACTAGTCAGCTTATGCCTTTATGGCAATCCAGTTCAAAGAATCTGATGCTTGTAACAAATAAATTCAATTTAGGAGCTATACTTTTCATTAATCTTCTAATAAGGTCTGGGTATCAGCCAAAATATTACCACTACATCCAGGTGTTTAACAAACATTCTTTTGACTGTGTCTGGTTTGGCCATATTTTTTCATAAGATATTGTTCATGCTGTACCATTTCTAAATACTTTTATTTTCTATTCACCAGGTCTCTCTGCAACAGAACTGGAGCTAAATCTCTGTTTTTAGCAATCAAATGTGGCATTCCATAATTGTTAAATTGAACATAAATTTTGAGGTGATTTTAGTTATCAAGGAAATCCTGTTAGTCCTACTCAATCCACGAGCAGGAAACTTTTACCAGTGTTTCTGCAATTCCTGACACAGCCTTCTACCTTACACACTTGTACTTGCACAACACCTCTGTGGGCAGACCCTCTGGCATCAGGAAGCTCACACACAAGTCCAACCTTATTTGTCTCCCTCCTGTCACTTACTAAAGAGGCACTATAAAGTATATTCAATTAACTTACTTAAAAATTATTTATAAGATTTAAGTTTTACAAAATACATTCTGACATATAAGAGTAAGTAGTGAAAAACTTGGCAGCCAATACCACCAGTCAGGAATCACTACCTGGCCCAGAATCTCAAGAGCTGTCTTCATTTTAAAGCAAAATAATATTGCCGTTTTTTACCAAATTTTGGTAATTCCATATATCCAGTTCTGTATGGTCTCAATGTTTTGTTCTTGTTCCTAAGTAGATCTTCTGCTCTATCCATTACCCCAGCTAACAGAGAACATAGTTCCATGTTTCAAATTGTTAATCCCCCACCTCCCTTCTGCTGCTTGAGGCTCAACAAAGCTGGCCCGGCTGAACCTGACTGGAGACAGTGGGAGGAGGAGAAACAGAAAAGAAAGAGGGGAAAGAGAAGAAGGCATGTCAAAGCTGGTACCTGCAGGACAGATGACCTCTGCAGCACCTTCTCCTGCACCAGGGGGTACTTGGCCAGCTGCTCACACAGCTCCTTGTGCAGAGGCTCTGAGAGCAGGGCTTCGCTGAAAGCGATGTCGTGCTGGCTGAGGAGGCTGAACTTGTCCCTGCGATAGAAAGTGGCCAGGCCTTCGTGCTGTTTCTCCTTAATCCTGAACAGCCCTTCCAGTCCAAAAGCATCTAGGGCCGGGGCCAAGCTGTCCACGAAGACAGATTTATCCACCTCTTGCAAGCAGATGAGGTCGGCGCTGTAGCCCGCCAGCTCCTTCTTGAGCAGGTTCTGGCGGTAGTCGATCTCCAGGGCGTAGGGAGCGCAGTAGGGGTAGAGCACGGTGCGGGAGAACTCCGTCTGCGCGTAGGTGTCGGCCAGGATGTTGTAGGAGACGGCGCGGACGAAGCCGTGGCCGCAGACCTTCTTGGTGTAGAGGTGCCGGGCGTCGAAGGTGCAGGCGCCGGGCCCAGCCTCCACGGGGCCGCTGCTCTCCACCTCGAGGGCCGGCCCGTAGCGCTGCTCCCCGTCCCCGGGCGTGCAGCGCAGCTTCAGCCGCAGCCCCACGAGCGCGTTGGACGGCGTGAACACCCGCTCGGCCGCCGCCGTCTCCACCCAGGCCTCCCCCGCCGCGTCCCCGCCGCCCGCGGGGCGCTGCTCGCGGAACCAGCGGAACAGGCAGTGCTGAGGCGCGGCGAACTCGGCGCTCACCTTGGGGCACACGGGGAAGCCGGCGAGGAGCGAGCGCGGCAGGCTGAGCTCGGTGAGCGCGGGCGGGTTGCGCTCCACGCGGTACCGCGCGTCCCCGATGTGCAGCACGGCGCCGTCCTGCCAGGCGGCCGCGTTCGGCACCTCCTCTGCCACCGCCGCGCCGTCGCGGGAGAACAGCCGCACGGCCGGCACCGCCGCCTCGCCCTCCGCGCCGCCCTCCGCCCGCGCCTTCTTGCTCTTCTTGCCCGCCTTGCCGTGGCCCTTGGCGGCGTTGGTGGCGATGCGAGCCAGCGCCCGCCCCAGCGGCTCCGCCTGGTCGCGCTGCATGTGCCGGGCGCTGCCGTCGGGCAGCACGAACCGCAGGCTCAGCTTGGGCTCGGACGGCACGCAGCGCACCACGGCGCGCTCCATGGTGGCGGGCGGGCNCGGGAAGGGGGCGGGCGCGCGCCGCCGTCTGTGAGGCAGCGCCTCCTCCGGGTGCCCCGCGCCCGGCTGTCCGCTCGCTCCGGTGCCCGCGCCGCTCTCCGCGCCGTTAACCCGCCGGCACGGCGTGAGTCAGGCCGACCGGAGAACCAGCGGGTTCCGTTCCCTCAGCAACGAAACTCCCTCTCCTCAGCGCAGCTTCCTGGCCAGCAGGTGTCCGAGGTGTGGGCGGGTCTCTCTCATAATTCCCCGATGCTAACTGCCTATGGATAAATCTTTTAACGTTCAGGGTTTGGGTCTGTGTTCTTTTCGTGAGAAAACATTTCATGCCTGGGCTGAGACCTCACGCTGAATCGTCCCGGGCTGTGAAAGCCACGCTAGGAAGGCACCCAGGACTTTGGAAAACAGACATGAAATTCCGTCCCGCTGCTCCCTCTGGACGTGGGGCTCTGCCCACAGAGACACAAAATTAGGGTTTTAAAGCCTCTTTGTCAAGTGTAGGCAGATGGGTAACAAATCTCCGGAGTTCCTTAAAATTTCCATTTATAGTTGTACAAAAAGCAGAAGCTTAGCAACAGCCACCTGATGCTTGAGGGTATTATAATTTCTCAAGCATTCTTGCTGTGATCTGCTTGGTGCAGGCAGAGGCTGGAGCAGAGGGACTTTCTGACTCGTTCGGGTTGTGCCAGCCCTGTAGCAGACCGGGACGGTCAAGATAAGATTTTTCCAAGTCTCTGCTTCTCTTTCTTTCTCTCTCTCTCTCTTTTTTTTTTTTTTTTTTTTTTTTTTTTTTTTTTTTTCTTTTTTTTTTAATGACGAGAGGCAGTGATGTCGGCCAGGGAGAGCCTGGGCTCCCGCACGGCCCGTGCCCCGCCGCCCGCCTTCGGCTCCGGGGCAACCGCGCTGTTGTCCCGAGGGCGCCGGGAGAGATGAGGGCGGCGGGGCTGAGGGAGCGCCGGGACAGGCGGGGAGAACGTCGCGGCTGTCCGTAAGCTGAGCTTTGTGTCCTTTGGTGCATCCACCACCGCCCGGTTTAGTGCGATTTTAGGACATACCACTGATGCGGGAGGTAGCTTTGGCTTTTTGCGCCCCTGTGGGAACATATTGAAATGCAGTTGTGAGTTTGTGCATCGTGTTTCCAGGGGAACCCGACCGTCTGTCTTTGGAATAGCCATACTCAGCCGCTTAAGCCGCCATAGAAGGGTGGTCTTTTAGTTGAACCTTAGCCCAGTCACACAACATAAATTTGTTGGGGTTTATTTCTTTCTCTCTCTCTTTTTTTTTTTTTTTTTTTTGTTGGCAGGCCCACCTGTACACACCTTCCCTTGAACTTTCCAATTTTATCATGTAAACCATTGTTCTTTGTTTTGAAAGATGAGCTGTCATACCTAAACTGTGGCGATCCCTGAGGTGACCTCATTTTATGTCTTATGTACATTCAACTTCATATGTGTCTGTGTTAAACTCCTTTCTGGACAGGATTGTATTCTAGAATCTTGGTTTGGTTATGGTTTTAGATGGACCACTCCGATGAAGGAACTTCCAATAAACGTACTTTGAGAACTTTGTTTTGTCCTGCTACTTTACCTCCACCAGTCATATCTGAAACGTCACCATCACAGAAAAAACTACTGGCATATGAGAGAGGCAAGGAGCAGCAAGAGATGCTTAATCAGTTCCTGTGAGTTTCATGTGATTCAAGACATGTTGAAATTCAAGTGAAAGAGACATTGCACATTTGACAAATAATAATGGTGTTTGTTTAATATAATTATAGTGAGATTTAGTGACCAAGGAGTTGGTAATGATGAAAAAATAGGTTGGATCGATTAAAGTGTTAGCGCTATTTTTAAAATATTATTTGTAGTTTTTCTGTGCTTCTGATTCTGTGTTTTACTTCAGAATTAATCGAGCTCTTGAGGTCTACTACATAACCACGGATGAAGCAGATAAGAGAGATGCTGCACCTCCTATCAAAGAACTGCCTTCCACTGTGAGACAGTATTTCTTTATTATTTTAAGTCTTGCCTATTTAGTTCTTAGTTATCAGGGTGTTGCTGTGGGGTTGGCTGCAACCTTCCCTGGGAGACAGCTTAAGCCGGTAGAAAGAATCAAAGGACGATATTCTTTGTAGATATTCAGAGATGTTCTTTATTTTCTCCCAGCCTCGTGGCTGGGCTTAGCACAGACTGTTCAGAGAGCTCTCCCGAATCATCTCAGCACCCCCCCTAAGTACAGCATTACCAGGGTGGGGTTACATTTGAAATGACCAATGAGAAACAGGTTGAGGCAAAATAGCATCAGGTAGCCTGGCAGCCCCATGTAACCTGACCCATGCTCCCACTCCCAAGTCATCTCCCCAGGGGGTAAGCTCCACATTGGGGCATTTATTTTACTTCTTAGAATTTACTTTAAAATACTTGTTTTGTTCCTCAGTAATTCATAAATATATTTGTATACTCAGGTAATCCACTTGAAATATATACCTGTCTATCTACAGAATAAAGTCTTTGTTTAGGAATAATACTTGTAAAATTTTATATTTCTGGTATTTTTTGGTACCTTCTTTATAACAATTTTCTCTTTCTTTTTATACAGATCATTGATAAAGAAAGCCAACAAATAGTGAGTTGAATTCTTTCATTTGCATTTTTTGGAGTAGAAGAGTGAATGGTCCTTATTCAGAGAAGTTGAGTATGTCATGTGGAATTATTGTTGCTAAACAAGAAAAAGTAGTCTTGGTGGGGAAAAATGGAATAGGAACAAAGTAGGAAACTTGTCTTGTGGTCCTGTAGAGGGAAATTATTTTTCGGTTATGGAAAGTACGTCTATCAGTAATTAATTTAACCTTAGTTAAAGATCATTATGTTGGAAAAAAACCTAACAGGCTTCAGGATTTTTTCAGTTGAGGTCATAGATTGTACCTCAGCCTATACAAAAAGCAGTCTTTGGCATCATTCCCTTAATTTGAAGAACATGTACTAATCCTGAAATTTGTGTATAGCTTTTAAAGTGAGACTTCATCTCTGAAAGCCAGTTGAAACTCAAATTAGTATTGAAATATTTATATTAAGTAGCCTAAGGTAACACCAATTTTGCGTAGCTGTTGTTAGGTAAACTCATTCTGTAGACTGTAGAGATTTTATAACAAAACTGTCAATCAAAAGCAGAAATACCTATTTCTTTGGCCAAGGCCCACTCCTCTTATGGGGATGTTTGTCCACACTTTGCCAGATAAATGTTTGTCCGAAGAACAGTAACATTAACCTTGAACTGTTTTATTGTCAGCCATAAACTTCAGCAGAGAACCAAGGAAAATGCCATACTGACAGGGGCATTTTGTACTATTTTTTGTACTATATTGTATATTTTTTGGTACTATATTTTGTACATTGTACTATTGTACTAAAAGTACAATATTTTATATTTAAATATTAAGATAGAGAGACCATGTTACCAACCACAGAGCAACTTTTAGGATATTAGTCAGTGAATACTGAAAAGATTAGATTAAATATCCTGCCCTTAAGGATTAAAAATTGTGCCTAAAAAGAGACTTTTGCCAAGCCTAACACAAAAATACAGACATAGGCAGTTGTAGGACCCCTGACAATCTTGTCCTTTCAGGCAGACTACCTCTTTATGAAGAAACGCGTGCAGAGGAATCCGATGATTCCTGTCCAGCAGCAGTGGCTGAGGTCCCTGCTCGCCCTGGTGCCACAGTCGCTTATGGAGGGCAGAGACAGAGCTCTGCTCACTGAAGAGCTTTTAAAGGAGGTAGTAAGGGATTATGAAAAGAGCATGCAAAGATGTATGTGTAAGTACTACAAATTCCTCAGCGCTGATATTAATATTAGTACATGTATTATAAGCTCTGTATTCTCCTGCTGAAAATAATTTTTCTAGTTTGTTCTTTCAGCCAGGCATGATCTTTGTAATTAACTACTGATTTAGCTTTTTTTGCCCCATCAAATGTGTGTTGGCCATAATGTTTAAGGCAAAACTTGCTTATTTTATTGAACCAGTAAGAAACTAACCAGCTGAAAGTACAGTTCAAACAAAGACCGCTATCGACCTCAGGTCAAAAAGGTTCATTGCTCATGATGTTACTTCATGATGTCTTTAACCTATTTAGTTAATTTGAAGCAAGAATGTATTGCTAAAGAAAGGAGAAACTTTTCATGTACTACTCATTCTTTCTCCCTCTTCAGGAACAGCAGCTTTTTTAAGACGTTCATGTACAGACACATTCATGAGTTTTCTGATGGTGTTTCTGTTGCATGAGGAAGCTCACAATAAAAATCTGCGAAGATAATTACTATTTTCAGATGTCACTCATACAACTCACTTCAATTTTAAAACCTTTTAAAAAGAGTCATGAATTGGAATTTTGAAAGTGTTTTCCCTTGAAATCCTGTATTAATTTCCTTTTATTTATATTTGTAGTATCTGGAATCTGAAATTGAGCCCAGTTTTGTTAATATTTTAGTGGATGGCTGATGTAGATTAAAAATACACAATTTAACATGGGACTGAAAAATACACAATTTAACATGGTACTAACTTCTTTGTAATGTCATCAGCAGGATAATTACAGTTTCTCACTGTAATTATGTTAAACAAAGTTGCCATGAATTCTTGCAATCGTAGAATAAATCAAGTCGGAAGGGCCCATAAGGATCAGAGTCCCACTCCTTGCCCCTTGCAGGGCTATCTAAAACTCAACTGTACAACTGAGAGCACTGTCCAGACGGTCCTCGCTCTCTGGCAGGCTTGGTGCTGTGACCACTTCCCTGGGGAGCCTGTTCCTGTGACTGACCATCCCCTCAGCAAAGAAACTGCATAAGTATTTAATTATTTAAACACAAACCCATCTGAAAACCTTCAGAAATGGGGCCCAGAATTGGAATTAAGGCACCTGAATCTGTATAAATATTTAGCAGAAGCAGTTGATTTTGAGTTACCTTTGGGAGAGTGTGTTTTGGAGGCTAGGGTGACAAAATTACTTTTTCATCCTACTATGTTCTTGGTTCAAGCACCTGGAGAAAGACCAAGGAAGTACAGTGACTATTGAATATGGCCCAATTTTCTTTTAATGTTGATTTTTTTTTTTTTTTTAGTGAGAAGAGTTCTTGTTAAACCAGACATAAAAGAACTTGATAAGTTGAAAGAGGAGGCACCCCTGCCTTTGTTACCTCTGTGAGTGGATTAAGTTAGCAAATAAGCCACTGGCAAAACACACTGCGTCACATGAGGGAAATTCTTGCTGAGCTGTGTGAACAGAGTTATGGCACAGTATTAATTCTGGAGCCCCTTGATGGGATATTTTTAAATCTCTGTGGAGGATCTTGCAGTTAAACATCTCTTATTTGAATACTCTAAAAAGTTTTAGCACTGACAGTGTTTTATTACTGCTGTTACAGTTACATAGAGCAGCACTCATGGCTGCAAATGAAGCCTGACTCTGAACGCCCAGACACTAAAGTCACAGTGCAGCTGCATCTGGAATGAAGTGTGTGTGTATGGGGAAGTTTTCTGGCGATTGGCAGTGTTGTACAGCACTTTGACATCCTAAAACTGCCAAGGTTTCATGTGATTTTGGTTTTATGAGGTGAAACCTTGAGACTGAAGGCAAATCTATTATGCCCTCCCATCACGGAAAAGGAGTTCAGGTAGATAGAATATAAATACCCGAACTGCACAATTTGCTGATGCATCAGAGTGTGTGCTATCAAAATCTGGTGATAAATGCTTCCTGACAGCAATTGGTGAAATTAGGAGTTTACATTGAAAGGGCTTCTGGAAGAGCAGGTGATCTGAAAATACCATGGAGGATAAAGCATGTTTTATCAGACGGAGTATCATTATGACTTCTACTGCTAATGATAGTGAGGACATGTGTGTGGTATTTAATTAACTATTCATGGTAGAGAATAAGCTTTTGAATACTACCTTTTCTAAATGAGTATTTTATTCAAGTAGTGCTTGAATAAAGCACTCTTATTTTTGTTTATTTGTTTTGGTTGGGTTTTTGATGGTTTTTCTTTTTTAGAGGGCTGGATTTTTCTACTACGTGGCGTAACAGTTATATCAAAGCAAAACAACAAATCATTTCCACCTTACATATTCTTCACCCCCCAATGAAAGCTCTACTGGATTTTGGTTATACAGCGTTCTTTAACTTTCTTCTAGTGGATTTCTCTAGTTCCAGGTAAAGTCTGTTCTGCTGAATTATTGGCCCATATAAGTTTTTGAAGCTGGCAAAGATGAGTTTGTTCAGTTCTATTTTTTATCGCAGGGGGATTTATATAACAAATTTCTTTGATGCACCGTTTTAATGTACTGTGATTAAGCTACTCTGTGTTATGACGTGACTTTTCTTCTCTCTATTATATATTTTATTGTTGCTTAACAATGTCAGACCTTTGATTTATATTTTGCCTTTAATTCTGTAAAGTTCTCCCCATTATTCACTTATTCTTAGTGCTTAATTCCCACAGAAGTCTGTTTAAAGTAGCAGTTGAAAAAGCAACTTCTAGAAGTATTATCATGTGTAGGGAATTCTGTGCTAACCGTGAAGATCAGATTTCTTGCTGGTTTTCATCAGTTGAATTTTCTGTTTAATCTTAGAACTTTAAATTTTCATAGTTTTAAAAAAGATAATTTTCAAAATATTTTTCCTCATTATTTTTTCTGGTAATTGTTCTGTATTTCCTGGAGTTTGAGGTAGGCTTTTTCTTTCCTTTTAGTCTACTGAAGCAATGCTTAAGTTTCCACTGTGCTTTCTGCTAGAAAAAGACTGGGTTTGTAATACAAAAGTTTGTATTGTTACCTTACTCCATGTTTGGTTTGTTTAAATTTTGTCTATAAAGTTGCCTGTAACTTTCTTTTCTAGACTGAAAGGACCAGTTGACTGTAAATCTCTTAAAACTGATGCCTCTCTAAGCTGTTCTAAAGCAGAGGAGGAGATAATGAGTACGTGGTACCGAAGAGTTGTTGGCCTCTTTAGTCAGTCAGAGGCCTTGGATGGTGTAAAGTTGGATCAGCTTGAGCCTTTTTATAACTGTGTGGCTGTGCTGATGTCTAATCAGGTAAATATCTTTCCTCCCCATGATAAACTTAAGGGGATTAAACCACTACTTACTTTGTAGAAAAATAATGGAACAATAGTCTAACCAAATCAATGTAGTTTTTTAAAAATTAGAGGAAAATGCTTTCAAGACATTTCATTTCTACATAGACGTATTAGTAATAGACCTAATTTTGTAGCAAAAATAAATGTGTGTACTGAAATGTTCACTTGTTCATTAGTTTTCATCATTTAAGGGTTGGGACTAATACCCACTGGAGTTATTAGAAAAATTCACACTGCTTCAGTTATCCATGAATCAGGCCAGAAGTACTAAAATGATTGGAAATCTTGGCTTACTGGATGAATACCTTGGGCCTTTGTTATGTCAGCTAATAGGTGATCTATGTTACTCCCTAGCTGAAAGGATTACTGCAAAGAACAACTGAAGCTTTTGTGAAACTTTTTGATCCTGAAGACAGAAGTCGTCTGCCGTTATTTAAGATGGACTTGACTTATGATGAAAATAAAATGGAGTTTAATCCAACCTTGCAAGACTTGGAAGAAACAATTCTGTTTGTAGTAGATTGTATAGGACAGACTCTCCAGGTGTGCTTTTGTCTTTATTTAAGTATGTTATTGTTAAGATGCTCAGTATGTGAAAATATTTGTGATTTAGGAGTCTGACTAGCCTGGCAACGGGATTAGAATGAACTTGTTTTTATTTTCCACAGTCATTCTACAGGTCACATCATGAATCTTTATGCCCAGCAGCACTCCACGCTCTGAAAGTAATTTTGTGATTCCTTGTTTATAAAAAATTGGTGCACCCGCTAGTGATCGTTTTTGTCTGCTCTTTGGGTCTGCAATTATAATAATAACATCTTTAATTATATGTGTGATGATTTACAATAAATTTGCATTAAAGTTAAGATCTCCAGAGGAAGACGAAGAAAATTAGAGTTGATATTCCTTTTTTTTCCTAAGAAAAAGAAAATACTCAAATCTCTAAAAACTAATATATACAATATCAAAAGATTGATGTCTTGGGAACCCGTATGTAGTTCCAGGGAAGAGAGCCTTTCTGGGGGCCTTAGATGTGAACTGAGTATTGGTCCTAGTCACATGTGATGGCACTTTCAGAAAGGTGTTTTGGGGTTGGTTTTCTGTATTTGCACATATGATATAATTTAATCCTATGCAAGATTGGATAATTTTTTTTTCTTTTACATATTTCCTGTTCAACTTTTTGCTTCAGGAAAAGTCATTCTACATGTGTATGAAGGACCTGAACTTGGTCGTGGTTAGGGTCTCGTTGTGGTTGTGTCTTCTGCAGATTGCAATTTACTTTTAAGGTGTATATATCCTTGCACCACTTTTTAAAATTCAAATAATCAACACTTGCACTTCTCTTAGAACGTCCAAACGATGCGTGCTTGGCTAACGGGAGGCACTGCAACTCTGGATGCTGAGCTTCCTGCTCACATCGCACAATGGGCCAAATCCACTCTGAAAAAATCTATCAAAGACAACTTAGAAGGCCCGAAGGAACATTTTAAAGGCTACGGTAAGTGATAGAAGAGTGTGTAAATAAATGTGTCACCTCTTTGTAATAAGTAACTTGCTGTATGGCATATGCATTTTAGTAATATAAATATGTTGTAATTGAATTGTAGTTGAAAGTTATGGCTGGCTTGTGGATGGAACTGCAGAAGAACGGATAAACAGATTTATAGCAGAACAACCCAGTTTTGATGAATACACTACTGTAAGTTTTAATTCTACGCTTCATAAATAATTTTTACTATACATTCAGCAATAATAAAAAGATAGCAGAAGATAACAGGTGCTTAGCCTTTAGCTAAAAATTATATGGACTAGCTATAACATAACTGATTTTTCCCCTAAAAATCTGTGGTAAATTAAAGAAAACATTCCTCATTTTCTTCAATGTCTGATACTTATTCATGTAATCAAGGATTTAAACAACAGCTCTGAAGTGTAAAGTCTAATGTTTTTCTGAAGTTCATAGATGAATTCTTCACCCTCAAGAAGGAAATTATGAGTTTGCCAGAGGTGATTTATTTCCCTATGATCTGTTTGAATTGTGAGGATTTAAAGCAAGGTTTGGCTAATTGTGCAAACAACTTTGCAAAAATGCTAATGGACAAAATATTTACAGATTATAGAGAGGAAAATGAAAGGTAAGTAGAATTTTTCTGCTTGTGAATGTTCTATGTGTTAAATGCATAGTAGAAACATGCAGAAGAAATGCAAATATACCATACTTCTGTTTGCTGAAGCTTCTTGGCTACGTTATGATCTAATGCAGTTTGCACCAGCTGTTGTATTTTTTCTGCTGTTTTAGTCTCAAAAAAAAGTAGGAGAACATATTAGTACAGACTTGGATAATGGAGGAGCTCAAAGATCAAAGAACTAAGATCCAAGAACTTCATTACCATTCTAGATTTTTAAGTGTGAATTACAGTATTACTGCACTGTCAAAGGAAAGGCTAGTTAGACTCTCTTATTGCCTAGAAGATACCTCAGCAAGGCTGCTCTCAAGCCATTCCTCCCCATTTGTGTTTGGTCTGGGTCTTACTCCATCCTGGGTGCAGAATCTGGCATTTCAACTCATTACATTCCAAACCCTTAATCATAGTGAAATGTTTCATTCTGCAAAGTGTCCCGTCCTTCAAGAGAGTCAGCAGCACCTCACAGTTGCATGATGAACAAACTTGCTGATGATGCATTCAACTCCTGCACCCAAGTCATTGATAAATACATCGAACAGAACTGGCCCAGAAGTGAATCCTGAGGAACACTGCTGGTAACAGTCACCAGCCATTTGCTACAACATTTTGAACTCTGCACTTCACCCGTTCTTCACCCAGCACACCATAAACCCACTCATCCCACATCTGAACAGCTGGTCTAGAAGGATTCTGTGAAGGACAGTATTAAAAACCTTATTAAAACTGAGAAAAAATATATCCACAACTTTCCCTTTATCCTTTACATGGGTGAACTTATAATAGGATATCAATTTAGTTAAACAGGAGATTAATTTGTGGTTATGGATTAAGTTGTGAGTAAACTTACTACATTTTTTAGTTAAAATGAACAGTTGTGGCCAAGTTTTACAGTGATTCCACGTAAGCAAAGTGAGAAAATATTTACTAGAAAAGTATTTACTAGAAAGTATTTACTAGAAAAGTGTGTACACTAATGATACTTTTCTGAAGTTCTTTTACTAACAACAGGTAACCAAAGCATTTATTTTGGAAGAATACTCCAAAATCCAAATAAAGCAATTATTGCAAGTCAGAAACCAGTATTTGTCTAGACTAACTTGGTCATATTCCCTCTCTAGTTTCATAAATAATGGAATTTGTGCAGGGATAATACTTAAAGAAGTAATTTGAATTTTTAATTACATTAAAGCTGAGCTTGAAGCCAGTCAAACTAAAATCTTAAAATGTTGGTATTTTATGTAAAATAAAACTATAGGATATGCAGTGAATTTGAAACCATTAAGGAATGGGCATTAAAAGTTCCTGAGTCAACAGAAGAAATGGTAGAAATAATGGATTACATAAAGAGGGTCAAAACCAAAGATATTCGGGACCTGGCGCAAAGGAGCAAGGTAAATGACTATCCTTTAATTCTTGATCTTTTATTAGATATGCTGGCCTATACAAATAGAGAATTCATTCTGGAGTGCAGACTTTTGTCTGCCTGTGTGAATAAACTCAGTGTTACTTCAGACAGAAGTGGGAAGTCCAGCTTATNCACGTGACTGCAATTGGAGTCTGAAAATAAAGTATTTGCTGAATGCCTCTTGTTCCCATTCCTCTGTGTTCTGCATGTCCGTGAGGAAATGCAGCTTTTGATAAATCACTCTGTTTATTGTTTGTACCTGGAGACTTACTTCAGGACTGCTTAAAAATCTCCTTGTGAAATGTAACAGACAAGTATAAAGAACACTTCATGTGTAAAAACAGTCAACAGACTTTGAACACACGAGAAACAATTCACTCCTGAGCAGAATACAGGTGATGTTACGTTAGGAGTAGTTTGTGTGTGTGTGCGTGTGTGAATATGTATCAGATTTTCTGTTATGGTAATAGGTCTATAAATATAACACATTATATTTATATCTGCAGAAATCTTTTTTTGTATATTTTTAATAACATTACAATTTCTGCATATAGATTTACGGACCACTGGAGTCATATTTAGAGAAACAAGCTCATGATCAAGGGCGGGGATTTGAAAAATATTACACATATATTTTGAATGTTAGTATTCAATTGGCTGAAGTAGCTCTGAATTCTGAAAAGTTCATGAAATGTAGATTTCTATTTTATCTTTGTGGATGATACTGTCCTACCCTATATTTTAAACAGACCTATGATACCTAAAGTTTTGTGAAATCTCTTTTTGTAGGAGTGCTGTCGGCAAATGAGTTACTTGATAGACGTTTTTCCGTTTGCCCCTGAAGACATTGAATTAAATTCAACAGCTATATTATGGCCAAAGAAGATTAACCTCATTTTTAAAGAGCATGATATTGTAAGAGCATTTTCTTAGTTTATGGTATATTTTGGCTTGTTAGACTTCTCACTTTACTTCAGCTATTTATTTCCTCAGCCGGCTAAATGTATATACACCTATAACATGAACCATACTGATTTAGACATGCATGAATAACATATTTCCAGATTTTTGTAATGAAAGTGAACTTCATGTGGATAAATTTTAAAACTGTCACTGTAACTTAAA
>VYZQ01008490.1:23690-39403 GCA_013400655.1 Mystacornis crossleyi
TCTCACGCAAAAACTAAAGATATTTCTCTGAACTGGAATTTTGTGAAGGGTTACTATTTATACATATTTTTCTGTTTAGAGGGTTTCTATCTCTTACAGGACAAATACACCCAGCATTACTAAATATTACAGACATACTAACTTGTTTTACTTCTGGTTTTTAATTTTGGTTTCTCCTTAGCTTTTCTTCTCTTTTTTTTGTAGAAAAAAGAATCCCTATGAATTATTATTTTGGGCTTTTTATACAGTGTCTTTTCTTTTTCTATTTTAAACATATTGGCAATCACAACAATCATTCACTGAATCTGTTCCTGGCATTTTACAACCAACAGCCAAGTTGTTGATGGAGTACTGAGAGTTTTTTTACTGGGGACACCAGGAATTCCTTCAAAAATGAACCTTTATCCCTCCAGATCAATTACTTGGGGATTTTTTTTGCAACCTGGTTAAATGCTAGAGTACCATTTCCAGGCAGAGTTACTCTACTTGTGTCCCAAAAGGACACTGTTTCCTGGTGTTAACCACCATAATATCAATCCCTACATTTATTCATTTGAATCTTAGTTAAATTGAGGTTTATCTCTTCTTGCTCTTGATCAGATTATTAACCCCACCCTCACCTCGACTCAATCCCATTTATTTCAATGTCTTTATCTTCACAGAAAGGCAAAACTTATGAAGTACAAGTGATCTGCAAGTCAGTGATTTAGCAATAAGGTTATTAGCATACCTAGCACTGACAGTTCTTTTTTCTGCATTATTTTGGATTTTTATTATTTTCTTTCTTTCATTCCATTTTAGCTCTTTAATCAGTCTTCAGCCATGGAACATTTTCTTCTTTTAAGATTTGCTTGATAGAGTAGCTTTGGAAGAAATTTTTTTTATTAGCATTTCACAGCAATTTTGTTTTATCTTTAGTTTACGGTTCAGTCTAAATTAATCCTTGGTTAAGGCACTGCATGGCTCCATGGGGCATTTGACATGCCTGACATATTAATGGTTCAAAATCACCAGTCATTTCCTTTCTCTCTCCCTTGGTTTATCTCTCTGTGTCACATTTTAAGTAAAAAAGGCTCTTTCAGAATGAAGTCCATGCCTGTGCTAAGAACAGGGTCTCAGGCATGAGAAGCATTTACAGATGTTACACTACATTCCAGGAAGTTCTGTGTGGGAACCTTTCGAAATTAACACGTTACATTTCATTACTGTTTGATGGATATCCTTGTTTTTTTCAACAGCTATTTAGCACAACAATTTTATATACAACATTTGTTATTCAGCAGCTCTTACCAGCAAAAATCAAATACTTTAAATATCAAACTGCATAGTAGGCATTTAAGATGAAAATCATTCAGCAGTGACTAGTTTCTGAATTACTTCCTCAAGTTAACTATATATGTAACAAGTTCTGTCTCCACAATACCACATGCAGACTTCTCTCCATGATGAAGATTATTTTAGAGGTGGAAAATACAAATTACTTAGATTCAGATATTCATATCATCTGTTTTCTTTCAGTTTTAAAAGGAGGGGGTGACAAAAAATGAAGTTACATTTTCTCAGATTTTCTTCCCTATTCCAAACAAACAAATATCTTGAAACTCAAATATGTTGTGGAATTTTCATTTTCACCATTCATAAGGAGAGAATTGGTATTCACTGAAACTACGTTGGTTTTGGCATAATTTCCATCCACTGGGTGAGGGGGTTATATTTCATGTTCTAGAGTAATGATGACAGCACTTAGAGCACAGGTCCATCTAGTCCTGTCAGTACTCTGATTGTAGCCAACAGCATAAAAATACAATGTTCCTTGCTCAGGGACCCTCAAGCCTCCATGCATTTGCTACCAAGAGACAGGGTCACCTGAATTGATGGGGGATTTTTGTGGGTTTTGCCACTAATTTCTCCAGTCATTATTTAAGCCCATTGAGTACACATTTCTTTATATATGTGTTGCAGTGGGGTAGGCCTGCAACCTTTCCTGGGAGACAGCTTTGGCCCATAGAAAGAATCAGAGGACGATATTCATTGTAGATATTCAGAGATGTTCTTTATTTTCTCACAGCCTCATGGCTGGGCCTGGCACAGACTGTTCAGAGAGCTCTCTCGAATCATCTCCACACCCCCCTAAGTACAGCATTACCAGAGTGGGGTTACATTTGAAATGACCAATGAGAAACAGGTTTAGGCACAATAGCATCAGGTAGCCTGGAAGCCCCGTGTAACCTGACCCATGCTCCCACTCCCAAGTCATCTCCCCAGGGGGTGACGTCCACATTTATGCATAATACATAGTATACACAGACAGCATGCTGATTTGAAAATTCAAGGCAAGGTATTTCCCAGATATTGAGCCTCACTTTTACTTAAATTTTAATGTGTCCCATAAAATGAAGAATCAAAGCCTAAAGGTTTAAGATCACTCTGAATTCCTTATGAGCCAAATACCAAGTTTTCTCACAATTATATTCAAAAATACAAATTTATCATATTTTAGGTTCCATTTAGAAAAATATTATTTGAAATTATTTTTTTTAATATTTTAATAGTATAGTAATCAACAGACATATTGAGAGGCTACGCAGCATAACCAGACTGTTGTTATCTTGTATTAGAACTCTAAAACTTCTTTTAGCTAATAAAAGTTACCTCATGTTGAGCACAAAAGCACTTTTGCTCTACACAGCACTGTACGACTGATGGGTGAGATCTTCACATCTGAAGTAATATGAACAGTGCCTGTGGGTATTTCCATGTCATATTAAAGATTTCTTCTTGTGGAAAGGTCTATCTACAAACATGCAATAAAAATTTAGCAGTGAAATCTGATAAATGAATGCATAGGGTACTTCACCAATAAGTAAGCTCCATCCCCAAGTGTGATAGCCATGTCTGAGGGCAACTTCACTATAAATGAGAGGGCAGGAGAAGGGAAAAGCATTGAATCTGATCTTGCCTTGGGGCTATGCTGAGCACTGGATCAATAGCTATCATTAATAGAGGTCCCTTAGAGGAAGCTGGCTGCCACAGTGCTGACATTTAACCTGTGTCATGTGGCACCATGTACACACGTAGACAACTTCAAGTTTAGAGCTGGAAGACAGGAAATGAAAGGAGATTCCTAAGATAAATAGAAACTCTTTCCTGGAATTTGAGTAGTTGTAGAGATTCAAGCAAAAGTAACTTCTTGTTACAAGGCATCAGTGAAGCTAATTTTAATACTACACTTTACTCATTTCAGCTAGTTATGTGTACCTGGAATCACTGGAACAGAGAAAGCAGTGCACGTCTGCATAAACCTCATTATCAGTTGAAGGCATGTCATATTCATTTGGTTAATCTCAATTTGCCATTGAATCTCATTTCATTCCAAACGTGTTGTCATTTCAACTAATTTCACTAAAATCCCCCCTGAATAATAATCTTGCCAAGTTTGGTAAATGCACTGTTTGTGTTATTTATATTGCCTGCCCCAACTGACAGCCCTCTCTACAACAGTCTGTATTTTTAATATTGTAGCATGATCACAAAACACTGAACATAGAGAAAGCATACATATGTCGACAGAATTAATAACGAGATCCAAAAAAATTTCAAGAACTATTATCTGTATATAGATACAAAATGGTTTTGTNATTTTAATAGTATAGTAATCAACAGACATATTGAGAGGCTACGCAGCATAACCAGACTGTTGTTATCTTGTATTAGAACTCTAAAACTTCTTTTAGCTAATAAAAGTTACCTCATGTTGAGCACAAAAGCACTTTTGCTCTACACAGCACTGTACGACTGATGGGTGAGATCTTCACATCTGAAGTAATATGAACAGTGCCTGTGGGTATTTCCATGTCATATTAAAGATTTCTTCTTGTGGAAAGGTCTATCTACAAACATGCAATAAAAATTTAGCAGTGAAATCTGATAAATGAATGCATAGGGTACTTCACCAATAAGTAAGCTCCATCCCCAAGTGTGATAGCCATGTCTGAGGGCAACTTCACTATAAATGAGAGGGCAGGAGAAGGGAAAAGCATTGAATCTGATCTTGCCTTGGGGCTATGCTGAGCACTGGATCAATAGCTATCATTAATAGAGGTCCCTTAGAGGAAGCTGGCTGCCACAGTGCTGACATTTAACCTGTGTCATGTGGCACCATGTACACACGTAGACAACTTCAAGTTTAGAGCTGGAAGACAGGAAATGAAAGGAGATTCCTAAGATAAATAGAAACTCTTTCCTGGAATTTGAGTAGTTGTAGAGATTCAAGCAAAAGTAACTTCTTGTTACAAGGCATCAGTGAAGCTAATTTTAATACTACACTTTACTCATTTCAGCTAGTTATGTGTACCTGGAATCACTGGAACAGAGAAAGCAGTGCACGTCTGCATAAACCTCATTATCAGTTGAAGGCATGTCATATTCATTTGGTTAATCTCAATTTGCCATTGAATCTCATTTCATTCCAAACGTGTTGTCATTTCAACTAATTTCACTAAAATCCCCCCTGAATAATAATCTTGCCAAGTTTGGTAAATGCACTGTTTGTGTTATTTATATTGCCTGCCCCAACTGACAGCCCTCTCTACAACAGTCTGTATTTTTAATATTGTAGCATGATCACAAAACACTGAACATAGAGAAAGCATACATATGTCGACAGAATTAATAACGAGATCCAAAAAAATTTCAAGAACTATTATCTGTATATAGATACAAAATGGTTTTGTCTCCAGAGGCACTGAAGAAGTAGAACTAGCCTGTTACCAAATGCTGAATGCCTTCACATCTGGCAGCACTGTCTAGAAAACCCTCTGAAGGAATAGATTCCTCATAGTTTCATCATTGTGCAATCGTCTGTAGTGGTTTAGTTCGCATTTTCCCTTTTCTGTGAGATAAGAACAGGGAGGAATACAAAGCAGGCAACAAATTTTAAAGAATATAATGAAGTTTATACTACAACTAAAAGTAAAATGGAATAAAAAGGAATTAAACCAAATTAACCCCCTTTTTCTCCAGCACCTCCTCCATCCACCTATAATATAAAGACACAAGCTTAAAATCAACTCAGTCAGTTTGCCACTCTATAACAATCTTATGTCAGTCCATTGAGAGAGAGAAGTCTCTTTTGCTCAGCTATAGAACTTTTCCACAAGAACAATCTTCTCATGGCATCCACATCACAGCACAGCCGCTGTCTGGGGTGGTTTTCTGTTGACATGTGAGAGTCCCCTTCCTCAGTCACAGCTTTTCCACGACTGTGTTCGAGGATTCACCTTTAGCTGCAGGGGGTACAATTTTAAGGACAAGCACTTCCAGAAAAAACAAAAGTTCTCTTCATCTATCTCCAGGATAAACTCCCCTCACTATGGAGAGAAAATCTGTGAAAAAAATCTAAAGTTCTTCTGTAGGTAGCTTCTCTCATCAGAGTGGGGCTGAGGTGAGCACTCCTCCAGGCCTCCACCTCGGTTTGAAACAGTCCAGAAAAAAAGAAGAGGAAAAAAATCCAAAATTTTTTTTCCACTGGAAAGCTTTTTCCCCCCTCCAAAGCTTATAATGAAATTAAAGGGAGTCTCTAATACGTGAGTCCATCACCATAGGTTTACAAAAGAATTTCAGCTTCTAGCATCTCCTCTCTCTCTTCTCTCTAGACTTCAGCCCTTTCTTTGGTGTCTTTGCCTTTCCTGGGAAAGGATTGCAGGTTTCATATCTTGGAGGAAAAACTTACAGTACTGAAGGAGTTAATCTTCCCGTGCCGGGACCTTGAAAACTGGACCTTATCTTTCCTGAAGCGGCAGCTTCGGCTGTGCAGCTGTTTGCAGCCGGAGCTGGGTTTCGGAGTGAGGGAGGAGCACCTCGGCCCACACTGCCAGGCGGCAGCTTGGGGGCTGTGGCCCGGCCCACCACCCCGGGGCCCAGCGGCTGGGGCCCAGCCCAGCCTGCCGGGAGAGGCCGGCCCGCACAGAGCCGGGGCCGTAGGTCCGACTCCCCCACTCCTGGGGCCAAGAGGAGAAAGGCCATGGCCCAGTGGCAGAGCTGGACCCTGGCCCGGCCCGGCCCCCCAGCCGGGCCGCACAGGTTCGCGTTTGCAGGGCCCAGCAGGGCCCTGCCGGGCCGGCCCAACCGGCCCCTGGGGCTGAGCGGGCCCTCAGTTACCTCTGTCAACACCAAAGAGCAAGAGAGAAATTCCCGCCTTGTCCGTTTTTAAATCTGTATTTCATAGAGGCGTATCCCTTCTCTAAGTGGCTCAATAGAGCTGTCTATATTCAAATTAGTTAATTGATTGGTGCTATCAAGTTCTGGAGGAAATTACAGCACCTGTTGCAGCAAAGTGCCTGCACTTCCTCAAGTGCAAGGAAGTTCCTTGCACTTCCTCAAGGAAAGAGAGCCAAAAGGAAGAAAAACCTGAATAGCAGGAAGGAGTGCCAACCCATGACATTATCATAATAAAAGACAATCCCCTAACTCCAAGAAAGGTATAGTCCAAATAGACAAAAGGGGAAAACTGGAATGACCCTCAAAAGAAAAGTGACATATCCAGAAATTAGATAGGACAGGGTCTGTCAAATGCTATTCTAATACCAGAGTCATCAATACTCAGCACTACTACACATATAAGCACTGTACTAACACACATCGTTGCTGATTCTTTTTTAAGGACCTTCTTTCCCCATCCAAGCAACTACATTTAAGAATGTCATGCTTGAAAGTTCACCAATACTGAAGATGATAATTCTCCCTGTAATTTCATCCCTTTTGTTCTAATAGAATGGGAAACACAAAAAATCTTGACTTCCAAATTTTCTCTCAGAATTTTTTAGACAGTAGTCCTTTGCTATATGAGGCATAACAGAAAGTGTTTGCTGTGACTAAAACAATTATAAGAGCAAACTCTCGCTGAAGTCTACAGAGGAAACAGAAGACAGAGTAATTTCAAACAAACTACAGATCTGTGGTATCTTCCAATAAGAATGAACTAAAAAGAGCTTTATATGCATTTTTCAATTTATTTCTGTTGAAAAAGTAGCCAAGATGTCTTTGTCATGAGGAAATGAATATAAATTTCCCCATAAATACTATGAAAGTTCATAATTTTGTAAAATTATCTTCATACCGTGCCGTGCCTGATGGAAATAGGGTAATAAAGAATCCTTAATCTGTCTTCAGAGAGGAGATCCTCCATAGTTAGGATCCTTTTCACTTTCTCCTGGGTTTCCATTCTTCACCTGCACCCACCTTGCAATCACTGAAAAACCTCATCTTCAGCTTTCAAATCCTTTCTCCTCAGTGCCTTAGAGCCCCACAGGAAACAGGCCCAGAAACTCTTAATAATCCTGGTAAATCAGTTAGCAAGCTGCAAACCCATTTTTTAATTCCAGTATGAGGATGGGTTTGCTTTGATCTATTCTGGTGCACACTAAGATTTTTCCGAGAGCAACAACTACAGAGCTGACAGCAATGTCTTCTTGCTCATACAGCTGATGAAATATTCCTTTTTAGCAGTAAATCATAAAAGAAACTGATGATTCATTACTAGGGTTTTTTTAATTCTCTCATCTCCATCAGAATTTCTTCATGGTGTAACTTTGTACTTCTGGTGACTGCTAAACAGTTCAGAAAACATCAGTGCAACATTTGAGAAAAAACTGCTGCATCCAGAGAGAGATTATTTTGACACAGTCTCTCTCCTCCCCATTTCCCTTTTCCTCCACCCATCCCACCGAAGTTTAATGCCACAGAGGTTAAATTCTTGGAAACAAAAACGGAGTTCCCTTTTGTGCTCAGATTTTGTGATAGATCCACTTGAAAAGAAGGCTCTAACCACACTTTGAGGGGCTCTTAGGTGAAACTGGTATGACAAATCCTGCTTTCACAAAGCCTTGCTTGTTTCTCAGGCTACATCCACCATGTACCCAACTCCCACAAATCTCAGGTGGCAAGAGCCTAAATAAAAGCAGCCAACAACTGGCCTAGAAGCAAAACCAGGAGAAATTAGATTGATGAACAGTTTGCCATACCTAAGGAAGAATTAGAAGAAGTTTGCCATACCTAAGGAAGAATGTCACTCTGGGAAGAATCCTTGCAGTATAAAAAAAATTTAAAAATATTTCTTTATAACAGAAGTCTTTTCCTAAGTGGCTTTAAAGTTTTGTTCCTGAAATTTTTGAGTATGTTTGGGCCAACATTTCTGAAGCAATAATGAGAAAGCCATAACAATAAGTCCCATGATTCCAGGAATTTAAGTTAAAATTCATATAATGAGATTCATTTGAAATCTGCTGGAGCTGACAAAACTAGAAGAATAAACCCAGGAACTTGGACTGAAGTCCACTTGAGAGTAGGTATAAGTTATGTGAATTAAAATTTTGAGAATGTGAGAAATAAATACTTTTAATTTTTAAAATAAACCTGAAAATATAATGAAGACTAATTTTCTATTTCATCATTTTTAGCCATAAATAATAGTAAACTCCTGATTGTAGGCTACAATCTAAGAATATCTTTATCAAACCATTTGGAGGTAAGAATCAGTAATCTTTCTTCTGCACTCTTCCCCCATCCCTTCCTTTTCTTTTAAATCCTTCCTTTTGGACACACAGGAGAGATTTTCATTGTGTTGAAAAAGAAAGGAAAGCCTTAAAATATAAAAATTAATTCTACTAGAAAGCTAATGAATGCACCATAACCCAGATTTTCTATGGCTATTGCATTTGGGAGAAAGAGTTATGAAACTTCATGCTTTTATAAATTTTGTTGAGCTTGCAATCCTGGCTGAAGGAGAGAGCAAATTCTCAGGTGCTAAACATCAAATTGCTTATCGGAACAGCTGCTGCACTGAGCTGAGTAAGCAGGACATGCAGGGAGTGGCTTTTTCTAGGCTAATCTTTGACCAGCATCAGTGCTAACACTTACAAATTAAAAAGAATATCTTACAATTAGAATATTGTTATTGTTACTTCTTTTCCATTAAATGTACAGACAGAAATGTTCTTTTTGCATCTCTTTCTTTTGGTTCCACTCTTTTTGTCTCACACTGGCTAGGTTCTGCAATAGGAATTTTATGTTTCCTATGCTCCAAGCTGTAAAATTTGGAGGGGTTTTTTTGTGTGTTTTTTGGTTTGTTCGTTTGTTTGTGGGGGTTTTTTGGTGGTTTTTTTGTTTTTTTTTTTTTTTTTGTCATTGGATTTGTTTTGCATTAGTTTCTGCTTTAGAGGGGTAGGGTGGTTTTCTTGAACAAATATTGCTTGAACTGGGGGACTGGAAAAGCAAATCCTTTTCCTTTCTGAGGAACAGTGAAATGCACTGGGATAAAGACAACTTTAGGAAACTGCAAACTGGTTTTCTTCTTCCAAAGATAAAAATTCTTATAATGTCACTAGTTCACGAAATCCCCTAAAGTATAGATCATTTTTCTTTACATTACAAAGAAAATGTTCCCTGATTTTATGGCAAATGGGCAGAAAATGTTAAATATCAGGAAATGATACAGATTAGAATGTAGATTATTCAGTATTTAGATTCTTTAACTTCCAGATACGAGTTTGGGTTCTTTTGTTGACTTAGGGTGCAGTTAGGGCTGACAAGTATTAGTTGCTCTGTGATGGAAACAAGATTAACATTACAGACTAAGATTAAAAAGATTAAAATTAATATTATTATGATTAATACTATTAACAAGCTATTTTGGCTCTAAGGTAGGAAGCAGGGGAATGTTGGTGCACCTTTCACTGCAGACCCTCTACACTGGCAAGCTCTGCAAGCAGGTAGGAGTGGCCAAAGTAAAATGCATGATCCTGAAGAGCAGGCTCCATCAGACTTGCATTAATACCTCTACCCAACCCCCTTCTTCTTTTCAGGATTTATTTCCTTAACCTTTCATTTAATTCCTAGTGTTTCTGCATCTTTTTTTGATTTTTTTCTCCAGTGAAGGGTTCCGCTCCCACTGGGGAACAAAAGGTGCCACTCCTGAGATCTCCTGCTCACTTTGAACAACAAATTACCAAGAAAGTCAGCTTCTGTTTCCAGCAGGTTCCAATTCATGTTAGGAGCCTGCAGGAAATGGGCACATTGCAGCATCTGATTAAAGTCTTTCATTGCTTAGATTAATGCAGGGTCAGATGGTGAAAATTCTTTCTGTAATAGAAAGCAAGCTGAAACAAAGCTAAAAAGCCTATTCACTTAAAACTCAAGTACAAGGGGAAAAAAAGTAATCCTAATAATTATATGGATGCTTTTGAAAACTCTCCTAAAATGTACTTTTCCCCCCATCTGCTAAAGGGTGCCCATATTCTCACCACAAACCTTCACATTTCAATAATTAGTGGAAGGTATTAATAATTAGTGGCAGATTTAAAAGCAACTTCCATACCTTTTCATCACAGTTAACAATAAACAAGCATTAAAACACTAGAAGTTTGATTTATGAAAGTCTGATGATGCATTCTAGGGCACATCCAGGTTGTAGTCAGGCCTTCCCCCTTCACAAGCAGAGACAGAACTTACACATTTTCTGAACCACTACTTCCCACTAATTTTCATCACAATCCTCTAGTCAAACAAGAATCCTGCCAGTCAGTGGCTTGATCCATAATTCTGATACTTCATATGGTCTCAGTATATCAGCAGTCACCTTCTCAGGGTCTCAGATTTCTTGCCCTTTTCACAACCCACTCTGAGATTTAATCTCCCAGGTGCTTCCTGTTTGCATATTGTGCAGCAATAAACAACATCAGTCAGTATGCAGGTTTGCTATGTGTTGCTAGTTGTGAATCTGGAAGTAGAGAAGAGGTCTGAGAAAAGGACAATGATATTTTTGCACATAGTTTTGAAAATTTAGTGAAAAACTACAGTTATATTTGATTTCAGTACTAGGTACCTGAAGAGGTGCCCCCCGTGGGGGGGATGAGCATGAGTGGATGCGTGGGGCACGGGGTTTCTCTGTCCCTGTTCCCTGGTCATGTGTACCCCAAATCCTGTCCCCTGTTGGTCACTTTGAATGTAGCCCGTGGGAGTTCTGTACTTAAGGGAGTGTTCACGGGACCCCGGGGGGGTTGTTCCAGACCTGTTCTGGGGGAAGTCGCTGTCGGAGTCCCTGCCGGGCTCCGGCTATGTGCGGCCAGGGGGAATAAAATCTGGAAACATCTATCAAATGTAGTCTCCTTGATTCTTCCACGGGCCAAGGCTGTCTCCCAGGGAAGGTTGCAGCCACCCCACTGCAACAGGTACCTTTATGGACACTTCACTTACAGAGATTTGTAAATACTCCCAAGCTAATTCTCAAAAAACATTCTGTTATTCTGTTGACCACGGCATTCAGTTATTCTGTTGACCACGGCAAAAGTTGCCCTTGGGCCATTTAACTTTCAAATGAGCTACAGAAAAAAATATAGGACAGTCTGATTAAATGTTTCCTGAGCACACAGTTTTTAAATGCCCAGCATACAAGTGCCTGTAAAATAAGTGTCTTGTCAAAGTAAGTGTATGCTCACTTTCCTGTATAATTAATTTATTTTAAAAAATTCCTAGATCAGATATTAGTGTCTATTTTGCAGCCAAAAGATACTTGGTGTCTTATAGTTTAAGAAATGCTGACTGAAATGGTGGGAAAATGTTACTTCTTGGAAGTTTACATCAGCTACTTGTTTTCTCAGAGTCTTTGTAAAGTTTAACTTAAGTGTCTCTAAATTACTATATTTTCCTGTATTTGAATTCTATGGTCTTTGCTTTGTTTTTTAAAAAATAGGCTTGCAAGTCTTGGACACTCTGAGGGCCCTCAAAACGTCCTACTGCTGTGTTTCATTTTACTGGCATGGCAATTATAGACAATTTCCCTATCTTGGTGTAGACAAACAGGTGGTAACCTCAAACAGACTCTGAAATAAGCCTCTAATTCTTGCTTGTCATTTTCCTGGTTACTTGCTCTCCAAAGTCAGTACATTCTTGCCTGCAATGTTTTTCTATATGCAGATAAAACCTAGGTACAGAGTGTTAACATTTGTATGTAGTAAAATGGCCTCACGTTGTAATTTCCTACATAATCTATCTCCTCTTTTTTGAAGAACACCATCCAGCAGTGACTGTTCCTACAGACAAAAGGACTGAAAGCAAAACCTTTTCCTAGATGTCTTTGTATGAAAAAGAAAATAAATTTTTTTGGTCCTTCTTGTTCCCAAGATATTGGAAAGAAATAAATACAGAAATGAGAAAAGAAAACAGGGCTGTCTTTCTGAATCTTTCTGCAAGCTGTTGTGACAATGATATTCTGCCATTATTCACCATATTCCTCTTGGAAAAGGGACTGAATTTCAAAACTGATTAAAGTTTCTGCTGTGAAAAGGCCATAGACCTCAGCTAAGAATCCAGCCAGGAGTCTTCAAAAATTGTCCCTACAGCAGCTTAATGCATAAACAGCAGAAGCAGACACTACAGTTACTGACAATAAAAAATGACTCAGAAAGATATAGATTGACCTAGAATCAGAGGGGTTGTGTGGCACTCCTCCAGTGGTTATTGGCATAGCATAAGAAAAATGGCGCTTCCCTTTTGCTCCTCGAAAGTGTGCATGGGTAGGGGGTGAGGTGATCAAGCAGACTATCACCATCAAGAATTTAATACAAGGTATTCATCCTTTTTCTATTTTTTATGAGCATGATTTCACATTATAATAAAGAGATGAACTGCTATAGTTCAAACATACATAAATCAGCACAGAGGCCAAAACTGAAGACAGCTAAGCTACAAGGTTGCTGATATGAGCTTGCCTATATAGAAAATCTTCTGCAAAATGAGCTAGAACACAAATTTACAGTATGTTATTCCTTTCAAACAACTATTCCTGTGATGGTGAAAAGTAGCTTTCTCTAAGCAGAGCAGACCTTATGCCCTACCAAAGTCTGAGAAGACTACATTGCACTTGTTCTTCTCAATAAGTGTCTGGATGATTTGTTAGTAGAAACCAGCAAATGTACTGTGGATCCACACCCAAGGTAATCTCATAGGTGTATTCTGTATAAGACATCCTCTGCTTAAACAGAAGATAGAGAAACTAGGTGCAACTCTAGAGTATCCAATTATATCATAAAAAGGATAAAGTTTAGATTTGTTCGAGCATTATCAATTCACTTAAGCTACTCCATTGTTATATATAATTTTATTTTTCATAATTAAAGCCCAGGGTGTTTAAAAGGTCTACAAGAACTCTTCTCTCAATTTGTTTGCTGCTGTAGTTCAGCAATACTTAGCACCAATATGTGCTGGCCCTTTGGCACTTTTCTTCATCTTTAACATAATTTATCAAAGGAGGGAGCAAAATACAAGTTGATCAGTCTCTCTGGTTTAATTTAACAAGGCAGGTCATAAAGGCTTTGTTCCTTGACCGGCCATGCCAAAGTGCTGCTTTCACATATTAATGTGACATGACTTGTACAGTCATAATTACTATGACAAGATAAAGGGAATTAGTTAAAACTTAATTAAAACCACATGCCTTACAACTGTGACCCTGTACATATTTAGTAACGTTACTTCTTTGTTTCTGGTTTATCAAAAGGGGAAGGGGTCCACATGAATTTCCCTGGTATTACAAGTGCATCAATTAAGAAAGAAAATTAAACACTGATCATAAATAACCAGATAAGAAACAAACCTGAAACAAGACAAGTACTCTAATTCATGGTTAGTAATGAATTTCTTTGCTGATACCTACGTACTAAGGCAGCAATAAAGGACAAACAGCAATGCCTCTTCTACGGGTATGAGAAAAATTGATCAGTGCAGAGGTAGGGCACAGAGATGGAAATCTGCAGTGACTCTGTCGCATTACTGGTAGCCTTTTCAAAACAGGCATTACTGAACAGCACCATGAAGAATAAAAATAAGGCTTGTCTTTTCACATTACAAATAAGGGTGATCAAAAGGAAACAACAGCTTTGTCTGTTTTATCATCACACTGTACAGCTCTGTAGAAAAGAGAGGGAAAGCAGATGAACCGCACTAGACTAGGCTAAAAGTTTAACCCTGTGCAGTATACTGTAAGTGAGCATAGTCAGTCTTGTAATATGCTTTGCTTTAGCAGCTACACTGTTTTCCTACAAAAAATTCATAGGATGCCCTGTTGTCATTTGTTGTCACCTTCTCTTTTCCGTTAGGCACTTCCCCAAGGACAAGACCGTATTATTGTGGTACAACCCACCAGCATCATCAGAGCAAAACATAATCCTTTCCAGATTTTGGCTGCAGAATAACCTACCTATTCTGCTACTATTGTAGAAGTCATAGGCTGCTTTTAATGCAGACATTCTCAGTATGATCTGAGCTCCATTGTGACAAGTTCCCACCACTTGGATTTGACTGTTTCAATCAGCTTTATGGGCTTCTCGTTTTCAACAGCTCAAAAAACTTCATACGTGTCGGCGTGTTTCTTAACCCTTGTTCACCAGAAGAAAATAATGGCAACAACTACAGGAAAACAGAGGAAAGCAAGAATGGGAAAAGGTTTTTCCTTTTTGATGGAAAAGCACTCCACTCATCGTCCCAATGGGACAATTGGCTCCTTCTTGATTGAGGTAAAGAGGTGGCTCTTCTCTTACACTGGTACTACTGGTACCAAATGAGCTCTGGCTCTAATAGGTTTTGCAGCTGTTTCTCATCCTGCTCTAACATGCTTCTGATGAGCAGTGAAATTGTTAAGAGCACATGAATTTACAGTATAACTAAGTATCAGCATTAATAGCGCTGAAATGAATGAGCCTGTCACATCTTTCAGAGCTATTGTTTCAGGCCCCGGCAGGCAGTGCCCGCTCCAAGGCTCACAGTTAGGGGCTGGCTTGTGTGAAAAGCATTACAGCACAGGGAACAGGGTGTCTGCACCAAAGGAGCATCTTCGTTCTGTTGCACCTGCACAATGAGACTTTCACTACTATACCCTGAAGCTAGAAGGGTGTGTGTCCAGGAACAGTGCAAAACTGCCTAAAGATCTAGGAATTTAAGGACATTTATAAGCAAAATTTATGCAAACACGTTTTTGGTTTTCTTTGTACAGGATGCTGCAAAAGCAGACTGTTCACCAGATTCTCAGACCTCCAACTGAATCTGACCCCAGGTCTGACTACTTCATAGCTCTTATATGCTAGATCAAAACTGGCTAGTTCAGGTGGCACTGGTAACCGAGCTGTAGCAACACGGAATGTGACACCACCTACCTGCTGATTTAGTCAGTGTCTCAAGGGTGAGCTTTGGTGTGAGCTTGCCTTTCTGCAGAAGGCTAAAGCAGACCTGTAACCCTTTGTAGGTGGACACATAAAAATAGCAGTCCAGTTATTCTATTCACATTACATGAAACAGAAAAGCCTCACAAGAATCAGAATAGGATGTAACAAGATTTTGCTTCTGTCCAGTATTTTGACATTTTCTCTCAGATTTTTGGAGTAGAAGAGCATTTTATGAACATCTTTTGAAGGAGAATCCATTTTTTTTCTCGCTGCTGGATGACAGGGAATTATGCGAAACACAGTCATGAGGTTTTGAAGTAGAATTAGCAGCTTGAAACTCCTAAAAGTAAGAATAATAAAAGTGAGAAATAATCCAATCAATAAGGTATAATCCCCATTCTCCTATCCTGGGTGAGCCACACTGCAGCTAATTTAATCAGAGCGTATCTACACATCAATTAGACCATACCTATATTAGTATGTCCTAGGTTACAGTGTAAG
>VYZQ01008493.1:14673-28264 GCA_013400655.1 Mystacornis crossleyi
AGTGACGGAGTAGGTGTCAGCAGGCCTACAGGAGATTGGTGATACAGAGGTACAAGGAAGAAAAAGGGAATGTAATTTTCTCAACTTTCACACCAGTTGTGAATTTGGCACCTGACAAGTTTGTCAGATGCTCTTGCTAGCTTATCCCATTGAAAGCCACATACGGCATCGCTCTCTGAGAGAATTTGTGTCCAGCTGCGTCTCAGTGNAGCTGACTGTTACCCTTTTGTATTTGTGTGTTGTATAATTTTGGCTATTCTGCTTTGAATCTTAGCCAAAAAAAGCCTGGAAAAAAAATCAAAAAACTTGAAACCCAGGCTCCACTGAGCAAATATTTTAGAATGTTAAACAAGGCTTAATCCTGTTCAGGAGAAAAGGACTTCAAGAGTTTCATTAGGGATAGTGTGTTTATTATTGTTATTCGGTGCTTATTGCTCATCTATCCTGCTGGAGCANATTTACTTCTTTAGTTCTTACCTTCCTATTGTTAGGCAGGCTTCTTCATATGGTCTAGTGATAGGTACATTTCACTGCTGTGATATCTTAACTCACTCAACTACTTCAGCAGTAGTCTCGAGGATGTGCTCACTNACTTTGCACTCTGTGTGCTGGTAGATATCTCAGTGCTTCATCTTCAGGCAGAAGAATATATTTGGGTCACTTGAGGAGAGAGTGTGGGTGGTGCTTGACNAGCGACTGCAGATATACAATAAAATTTTACAGCTGGTCTCAGTGCTACTAATGAAGAACTTGCCTTATATGATTGCCTAAGTATTTTAAGTACTTAGTTGAATAACATCTTGTTGCCTACAAATTTGGATTTAATAATAGAAAATAAGGGCCAGAAGAGGTATTTTGGAATTTTATTTTGTGATTAATTTTTTTTGGTGATTTGTGAAGAATGATTTTAAAGGACAAGAAAACAATAGATAAACGCTTAAATTCATTTTCTGTATGGAAGAGCCATCATCATTTAAAAAACTTTTTAGATGTGGCCTCAGGAGTAGTAGCAGAAGCTTCCGTGATAATTCTTTTCCCAGAGGCACTATGAGCTTTAGAGTCCAATTTATTGACTGATGTAAGAAATGACCCATAGTCATGAGTCAGTCAAGTGACAGAGCACCATTAGCATTTCCTCCACTTCAGAAACAGCACAGCTGCTCTCAGGCCTCCATTTCCCCCACAGAAAAATCCTACTTACTTAAGTATAATGGGAATTTCTTCATAGTATCACATATTTTGTTTCTCCCCTGTCCCCTTTCCTATTCTGAAACCTTTTGTCCCACCACTACAACCTAGTTCACCTTAGCAGGTCCAACATCTGTGGGTTCCTGTGGCTTCAACTCTAAATGAGTGTGACTGAAGACAAGGAGGGAAATTTTACTTTCAATGCATGAGAGGAATAGTAAGCAATCAGAGAGAAGAGTTGAAAATATCTGATATTCTGCCTTCCTAGGATGGTTTTCATTGAGATTATATAGTTGAAGTAACTCAGGACAATTCTCCTACAATTTGATTCATGTCAGAGAGAACTGCAAGTCGAGACTGCATTTGAGAAGAGAACCCCTGGGATCTCCCAGTGTCTAGGCAGTTCTCCTGCCTCGAGGAGCTCCTAAGAGAAAATCTACTTGTCCTTCAGAGATTTTCCCTCTCAGGAAGCTGACTGTGTGTACTGTTGAAAGGACAGTAACACTAAAAAAGCTTTGAAAGTAGGGAAGGAAAAATGTCGATTCAAGTGTTACTGGGAGACAGTGGAGCAAGTTCAGTATTTTTATATGTGTACACTGAGCTTGGAGACAGAGAACAATCCCCCCTCAGCATGTTTTCATGCCAACTTCAGTGGCAATTTTTTTTTTCGAAGCCTTCAGGGTTTGAACCTTGTTTAATACCTCTCTGTTGAGAAATTTTGCTGCTCAACAGTCAATGCCTAGTCAACAAATTGTGCCTGTGATTTTGGAGTAGGATAACACTGTAGATAAGACACACCTACTGGGCACTTTCAAGTTATAATACTGTGTTAGTCATTGCTTTTATGTATGTTTATAGACAATATCTGCCTGAAGGTACACATTGATTTCCAACCATCAAGAACACATTTAAAATTGGCTGAGTGCTTAACCTTTGTTCACAGAAAGTATATTTTAATATTTTTTTGCTATTAAGGATTATTAGCTCAGAAGAGTTTGATATGGCTATAATCACCATCATGATTATTGACTTAAACTAAAATTCTTCTAGAGATTTTATTCCTTTTATAAAGTTGAGTTATACTTGTAATTTACCTTCTATTTCTTAATAGGTGTATTCCATTCACATGTATTGATTTAAGTGTATTCAACTGTATTTCAGGTAAAGATTTTCTGACAACTAAAAACAAAAATCTAATGCGGTGTTACTTTACTTGTAGCCAGTAATTTTGTGAATTTTTATAGTTAAAAAAAAAGAAACAAAAAGGAGGTTACAGACTGAGATTCATATTGCAGGATTAGATGCTTAAATCCAGGAGAACAATTCTGACAGCCTTCTTTCCAGTAGGAGCTAACCTCTGAAACAGCTAAAATCAATCAGTGTTTCCATTTTTTTTATCTCTTAGCTCCCCAGCTGCCAAAAACTAAGTTCACTGGCAGCATCATGGGCTGAACAATGGAGATTCCTATTTCTTCCTGAACTCAGCTGTCAATTCAGTTGTGAAGACTGAAACTCAGACTCCTTCCCAATCCCTGGATATGAGGAACCCGTCAGGGGCTCCCCTGACAGCCATCACCCACCTGCAGCCACAGGGTGAAGTTCAGCAGCTGTTGTGCCCCTTTGAGAAGAACAGTTGGATGGAGAGGCAGGGATGCTGTTGTCCTCTGCCCTTTGCCTCTTTTCCTCATGGGAAATCCATCCAGGTTATGGTAGATGGTGTGAGCACGATCACCTTACCAGGGCTCCAATTGGTTGTATTGACTTGCCAGGGGAGTACTGGAATAGGGTCATTTTTTATCCCTCCTGTTAGAGCTCTGAAAAAAAGACAAGGCTACAGAAGGGGAACCTGTTGGTGAAGCAGTCCTGAGCCCTGATCCCTCATTTTCCCAAGCTCATTAATTTGATAAGTGGCACTGGAATTGTAGCCCAGGTCATATTCCAGTGCCCAGTTGTAAGATTGCTTGTCTGAGACACAGGCTCGATTTTTAAATCGTTCCTCTGCTCATTCTGACCTATCTGAAGTTTTTGCACCTGTCCTAATCACTGGGATAAATGGACATTTCTCGTTCAGCTTTGGAAGGGAAAGATTCATCCATTTTACATAAAACTGAGCAGATTCAATGACTTTGGTAGTGAGAAAATAATCTCAGTAAATATGTAAACATGAAAGGCAGCTTCAAATTTGTACCACTTGACCCAAAAGGACTGATGCCTAGGAATGGTTAAAGCCGTACCTTGTAATGTTATCACTGAATCCCAGATGTGGTGGGCTGGGAGAGATCTTAAAGATCACCCAGTTCCAACTCCCCTGCCATGGACAGGGACACCTTCCACTAGACTAGATTGCTCAGGGCCCCATCCAACCTGGCCCTGAACACTTCCAAGAATGGGGCAGCCACAACTTCTGTAGGAAACCTCTTATGGGACAGCACTGGCTGCTGGGAGTGATGCCTCAGCTCTTGGCAGGGCATGAGTTTGTCTATAAATCCAGGCCTTAGTCTCCAAGTCTTTTTGGTGCTTGTTCATTTAGAAATTACCTACCATTTATTTACAACTGCCTGTCTGGAAGATAGAGGCCAGAGGCTTTTTCACTTGGAATGATCCTATGGAGTTTAATTGGTTTAAAGCAAAGAATCTTACTGCTTTGGAAGAATGTTTTTGTTCGGATACTTCTTGAGAGCTTTTTAGTAGACAAAAACACCTTCCTTTAGACTTTACTGACTACCAACTACATTCAGTGGTGCTGAGATCACCTGAAAACCTCTGATATGCAGGTGAAGCAGACAGTTTCTGTTCTCATTTCACCAGACCAAGCTTTCTTTGCAGTCCAGCATGAAGTCACTGACAGTGTTAAGAGAACATCTTACCTGATTCCTGATCCTAAGCTTTGCCTTTCCTTTTCTTCACATGCATATTTTTCAGGCCTTTATAACTCTCAAATGCAGATCAAAAATTGTATCAATTTTATTGTGCCATCAGGTGAAAGAAATCTAGAGAGTAAAAAAAAAAAAATTTACAAGGTTTTACAACCATGATTGAACAAGGCAAGCAATTATGTCCTTCTTCAAACCAACTCTGCCCACGTTCAGATATGGATTGTTGATTTATATCAGGAACTGTGTGGCGGCATGAAGGAACGCTGTGGTTCGTGCCCCACACCTGCACCCAGGATTGATTCAAATGGCCATTATCATGTTTCAGAATGTGGAGGCAGTAAACACAAGGAATATGTGCTGTGTCTAAGAGCCTCCCATGTCAAAATACACAACAATTTTGATTGATATGTACTGACTCATGGCCATTTAGGAAACGTGAGATTTGTCAACCAGGATTATAGAGGTAAAATTATTTACACTCCCAAAATGTTCAGAGTGGTAGAGTGTTTATGTGAAATATCACGTTAATGGAACTACTAGAAAATCAATACCAACATTTGGAGCGGATGCTATTTAATTTCTTTTTCTGGTTATACATCATAGTACTTTTTTTTTTTTTTAATCCTGCATACTCACACAAGTCCATTTTGTGTCAAGTTCATAGCAATAATTACAGTGATGCTGGTGACTACAGACAGCATCATGCATTCACTTCTATTCTTCATAGGTATATACCCTCATCTCTGACAATTCTGTTTATCTTCAGCACATTTTAATGTACCAGACCAAATTCTGCTAATCTCCATTTTACAGAAATCAGAATTGGGAATTAGTTAAGGTAATGACTCAAGTGGGCTGAATTACTTGTCCTACCTCAGAAACCTTGAGTTTTTGACCATTTGCTAAAAGAGATAAATAATGATTTTTTTGTTGTGATCTGTATATTTGTTGAAGCTTTTCGTCTCTCAACTGCTAAGCATTCTTAACACTGTTTTGTCTCTGGCAGCCCAAATCTATGTAGGCCTGGCAGCCTTAAGATATTTGTAAATAATAAATAGACCATAGGAGTTGGTCCATGGTTAAAAGACCATATCAACCACTTGTGCAAATACATTCCTGTACCATATCTTTTCATGTCCATGGTAGGAGAATTTGTCCACTAATCTCTATGCTCATCAAGGCTGGAGTCTTTTTATTTGGCTGGCAAATCTGATTATTAAGTTCCTACACAAAAGCAATAGTGCTCTATAAATCAGCCTGAATAATAATAACAATTATAGTAATGATTGATACAAGAACATTTACTTGTGTTCCTCTGTCACATTAATGGAATTTTGATGCATAAATTTCTTCTCATTGTAACAAGATTACATGGCTCAGAATGTAAAAATGCTTTTTCATTTAATCTAAAGACGAAAAAGCCTTACATAGAACTATGTAATGATATCGATCGTGTTATACTAGAGATCTTATGGAAATGCTCAGCATTGATCTGATAAAAAAATGCTATAGGGATTATAGATAAACACTATTATGCATACAAACATTCCCTTGGGAACTGCTGTGATGCTGCCTACAAAACCAAGATCATGTGTTCATGAAGAAGCTGCAGAAGGTAAACAGTGTGGGTTTCTGTTCTTCAGACAGAGCAAAACACAGATAGCATATAATCAGGGAGAAAAGTTGGGAAAATTTTGCATGTTAATTTAAATGGCAGAAACTAGCAAATCAGCAATTTAACTACAGTCTGTGCTTAATGACTTTGTCACAGACGACATATTTTTGTTTTGTGTCTGTAGGGCAATATGACACCTCAGATGGCTGCTGCCTTTGTTTCTACGGTATTAGTGAAACATGGGTAAGGTGTAAACCATAGTGAAGGTGCTGATCCAGCAAAGAGTTAATTCCCATGGCTGTCTGTTGAATTCTAAGATAGTAATCATGTAAGGATGCAGGCAAACATGTTTGTGTTGGTAAGGTCTTGATTCAAGTGACTGCTGCTTAAGTTTTCACTGAGAGCCAGGAAAAACAAACACAGATTGCCTGGTATTTAGTCCAGTGCTTCAAACAGAGGTGAACACTCTCATCCCAGGCTGGACTTGTCAGTCTATCAGTTTATATCTAGGTTATTCATGCCAGAGCCTTTTTCCCTCAGTTTCTAGCAGTTATACATCTTGCTGCTGTTTTCAATCAGCTAAAAAATAAACAGAAACATCAAATTTAAATGAAATCTATATTTGTACTGAAGCACTCCAAGTCCAGTAACATATACTTTTACTATGAGATTATCATGAAACGCTTAAGAAAGAACCAGTGATGAGAAATTAGACTGAGCAGATGAGCTCTGAAGTCCACATAAGTTTCAAGCTGCAGCAAGTTCATGTTTGACCACAGATGTATACAGACTCTTTCCAGATGACGTACGTGGCTTTTGGAAGGAATATATGAGGCTGCAATGGAGTGTTAACTTTCCATTCCACTCTTCACCCACTGGGCCACTTAGTGCAGAGTTTCTACTTGCCAAATTAACTCCTGACATATCTGTATTCTACATCCTGCTAAACACTTACTCAGAAAGCTGCTCCTGCATGCCCACACACACTTATTTGAGAAGTCTTAAACCACACTCTAAGGGCAATCTCCAAAGCAATTGCTCTTGAAATCCTGACTGTTCCCAAAGCTAGGTTAAAGACATTAGAAATTTAATCACCTTTTTTAATTTCCATTTTCAATTAGTGACATGCTTTATGGTGTAAAGAACACAGAACAGAAAAAAAAAGGAGGGTTTTTTCACTGCATTTTTTTTCCTGAAGAATGTGTCACTACTAGAAAAAAATCAGCTAGACTTTGAAACAGTTTTTTTTATATCTCTGTAAGTAAAAAAATCCCTTACCCTGGTCCAAACATTTTCTGTATTCAACAAATGTCACTGTTGTGGGCAGGTATAGATGGTAGACAGTGGGCAGAGGTAAGCTAGTTTTGCCTGTGCTCTAAGTTGAGCAACCAAAAGCTGCGTGAACATGATTATCTCACTGCTAGACCTCAGCTAATTAGTTCTGAAAAGCGGAGTGCATTTAGTAAGGCCCAGTCCTGGGACAACCAGGTTTGTATGGCTTCTGGTGGGCTCAGAGTGTGGGCATACCTTTTGTGTGTCTCTTGAGTAACACACTACGCAGACATATCCACATATGACATGTTGCATCGTTTTTAATCATCAAGTACCATGAATCTATAGCTATAAAAGTACTTCTAGGGAAGAAATGAAAATCAAATATTTCCTTCTGGACAATATTTTCAAGCTCTCTTTCACTGTGACCTGGTTGCACACTATGTTCCTCTCTTACAGTTGGAGGTTTACTCAGTAGGTTGAGAAGAAGGGAAAACAGACAATAGAACCTGCTTAGAAAAACTTCCTGCTCTCAAGTTTCTGTTCTAAGGTAGGCTGAAGAATGTGCCTTACCTGTGCCTCACTGAATAAAAGCATTGCATGAAATGTCTTCACTCATCTGTGCCTGTGTACAGTGCAGTGTACAATGCACGTTTATGGCACAGTTCACCCTTAGTGAACTGCCCCAGATCACAGGAGACATGTGAGTCCAGATCTGGGCAGTCTGAGCATGTCTGCAGTCTCTTGCTTACAAGACAGTCCTTTGTGCCTTTCCAGACTGCTCATTGCAAGAGGTATGAAAGAAGAATCCTGTCTGCACAAGATCTATGGCTGGGAGTAATCGCACTCTGTCTCTTCCTGTCCACCCAAGTCTTTCAGGAAGCACCCACATAGAGTAAGTGGAGTTCTTTTCCAGTCATCTATTTAGATTGGAAGGCCTAATGGTTTTCTTGGAAAGCAATCACTTATGAAGTCCCCCTGAAGAATGTTGTTGAGACCTATGCTGTGGAAATTATTGATATAATCATGTTCAACCAATTTGTAAAGGCCTAGTGGTGGAGGGCATAAAAAGCCTTAGTCTGACATTTAGAATTAATGCCAGGAAAGATATCTTTCCTCCAGAGATATGTGAGAAGCCAATGTTGCACACTTGCAGTCCTAGTAAATGTACAGGACCTGAACAGCTAAAAGAACTGTCTAATCAAAAGCTCATTGCATGCTGTGGGGAACTTCCTACCAGCTTCAGAGTTGAAATATTGAATTTATTTTTTGTCTAAAACAATGGAAGGAATTAATGACTAGAGAAGGGTTAGTAGCCTCTGCACAGAAATATAATGGAGTCTGCCTCCTCGTGTCTTTTGATACTAAGTTTATATATTTTTATTTGTGAGAGCAATCATCAGAGTGTCTATGCAAATTATATCTTCAAGGGAGTTCAAAAAACCCATTTTTAAATAAATCTGCTACTTTATGAGGTTGGACTAATGACCACCAATTCCCATCCCAACCTGATTTCCATTTCCTGCTCATTATTGAACACCCACTGATAAACCCAGGAAAGCCCAGAGAACTCCTGAAGCTCAGCATGGTCTGGCATCTGCCCATCTGCTTTATGTGGGTCATCCTGTGGTGATTGGTAGCAGAATAGAAGCTGCAGGCTAGTGTTAAATAAAGCAGGTCAAGTTGTGTTCTCTGGCCCTAAGGGCAAAGCAGAACAGCACCCACATGGCTAAACCCTTCTTCCCATCATGCTCGGGTAACGTAACAAATATTAACCTGTATGAACCACACTGTGCAGTATTTAAGTCCATGGTATGGATATGCTTGGGTTACTAATGTAGCCAGAGCTGCAGATGAGTGGAGGAATGTCAAGACTGCTGTTGCCACTAGAAGTGGATTTGTAATGTGATCTTAGTCCATGGACATGCCTGTTGCGGTGCACTATTTTTACTGTTATTCTCGGTTTTAAAATGTTTTTATTATTATATATTGGTACTGCCCTATCCCCCCTCCTTCTTTCCCTGGGTGGTAGATCCCAAGCCCAAGCCATTCCCCCAATCTCCCTCTGATGGTTATTCCCCTCCCCTTATTCCAGCACCTTCCCTGCCCATCACCCAAACCCCTCCCTTTGTTCTAATCCTTTCCCTGTCTGTTACCCGAACCCCACCTATTCCCCTTAAGAGGTCCTTGCCAATCTCCCTAAACCCTGCCCCTTCCAGCACCTCCCACCCTGGAATTCCCCTATTCCTCGATGCCCCATTTGCCCATGTGACCCTTCTCCCTCTGCCCCTTAGGGCCATTGGATCCTATCCCTGTCCATCCCTAAAATGTCCCGCCCTCCTGGGTTCCCCATTGGCTACCGGCTGGGCTCCACACACCCCCCACTCCCTCATTTTTTCCCCATACTTAAGTTGCTGCGCAGCTTTTTTTTTGTGTGTTTTTGCTCTGGGACCCTTCAGAATGAAGACCTGAACTGTACCTGAGGAAAAGGCCTCCCAGCCTTCCTTTGTCCCTCTGCTCGCCGGGGTAACTGACTGCAGACCTTGGGGCTTTGGCTCCCTGGAGCTGGAAGAGCTAGAGCTCCAAAGGAGCAGCAGCAGGACCCTAGGTCCCGGGCTGCTCCCCACACTTGCTGCAGTGACCGGTCGAGCTGGCCCGTGGTCAGGAGCGGTCACTGTGACACATGCCCACCACAGGCAACTGACAGCACTGTGACTGTGTGTTTGTTTAGAATTATTGTAATTGATGCTGAAGCTATACATTGCTTCATGTTTATGTAACCTCCAATCATGTTGGAAGATCAAACAAAAAACTAACCTGGCAATTTTTAAAAGCTGTCAGAGAGTATAACAGAAATTACTTACATGAATGTGCTTTCAACTTCCATGAAAAAAGTATATGTAACACATCGCCATCTATGGAAAGCTGTCCATGGATGCTTTTAGTTCTATGGAAACATGACTTCCTGTTGCAATGTCATGAAGCCTGGGAACCTTAAGCAATAATCAAAATATAAATCAAAATATTTGAGTTTCTTTCTCTTGGATCTTTTATTTGGACTTTGGGATGTCTTCTCTTAATGTCTGTGGTGGGGCTCTGGAAGTTAATTGATCCATTTCAGTGTCATGAAAGGTACTTAAGATACGTATGTCCCATGAAGTCTTATACAGTTAGTTAATAGTGAATTTAATAGGATTAGTGTAAATTAACAGAGGTTTTCCCCAGGATTATATTATAATTATTATGTGTTGATTTGTGTTTTGGTAGTTCTTGGTTACTTAAGACCTATGTACTGAATCATGTGCACTGTGTGGTTTTTAATCTTGAGAACTGGCCTTGTTTTTCCAGGGTGAATGAGTTCAGCCCATGGCCTCAGGAAAAACTCAGTTAGATACCTTTATATATGTCATGGTTTAGGAACGGTGTTCTCCAATTTAGTGTTCCCACTGAAACCAGTCCAAACCATGCGCTGCTTGCTGACTCCCTCTTCTCCCTCTCCTGTGGTGGGATGGAAAAGAGAACTGGAGGCACAAAAGGTAAAGATCATGGGTTGTGGTAAGAACAATTTACTGGATACAGCAATGAGATAAGAAAACAAACAGTTTTCTGTTAGCAACAATATTAGTCCGACAGCAACAATATTAATACTGTGCAAGAGAAATAACTGATTCATATGCCCACCATTCTACCAAAACAAGCCCACCAATACCTGACTGCTGCCATGCTACCCAGACCTGACCTGGAAGGGATCCCTTCCCCCATTCCCAGAAAATGAGGTGAGGTGGTGTAGAATAACCTCCAGGTCCTGGCCATGCCCCTCCTGCCTGCGGCAAAATCAACCCTGTCCTGGCTGGAACAAGGTAACATGTAAATACGAGGCATGTTACTGCGTGTTTGAAAGGGCAAGAAACTGTCTGTGGAGATGTAACTGCTGCCTCTACATCAGCTCTGTAAACTTTCAAGACCAGAAAATTGATATCCTTTCAACTGCAAAAAGTTATTACAACTTGTAACTGACTATTTTAACAATCATTCTTGGGAGAAAAGAGGAGGGTTTGGCCTTTCAGTCGGATGTCAATGTGCCTGCTCAGTGTGGGTGAGGTGAGGGCTCCAATCTACCAGTGGTTTTTCCCCTGCTTCATTGCAAAGCCACGGAGCTTCTCTAGTTCATGAACAGTTTGTGTCCATTTATCTTCTAGCAATCAAATTGTTTGTGACACGTAATAGTTTGGTTTGTCAACTCTGATAGTTCTCCAGCAAAGCATAATTTCATTCTCAGGTTTGGTGTTGGAATACGAGTGATTATAATCAACATAGTGTATCATGTTGTCTGGCTGTAGCCTCTTTCCACAAGGCCAAGTATTACTGTACCAATGCTGAACCAAGATTCAAATATCTCTTTTACAGTGGTTCTGTCTTCTCCAGAAAACTTTACCTTTCTCCTTTCACAGCCCGGTGCATGATGTTCTCTTCCTGGAAAATGCTGATAATAAGGCTGTAACGCATTCTGAGATTTAAATATGCAAAGAAGGAGACAGTCGACAGTTTAGCAGTGACTTCTGCTGAAGAACTTAGATCTGCTCGGAGTGATGGGTAGTTCTCTTACAGGCAAACGAAACATGTTAAAGCAGGGAGCGTATACTGGGATTACCTACCTCTTCACATTGCAATTCATCATTTTGCCTTCCATTTAGATTCACTATAAATGGTCACAGTGCAGGATAAAGAAAAAGCTTTTCTGCCATCTCTGAGCATGACAAAAATTATCCTAAGAAAAAGTTCAAGAGAAAGTTAAAAACATCTTGATCTCCAGACTCAAATACCTTTAGATTTTCAGGAACTCTTGCCTAAATCAAGTGAATGCAAAGGGAATCATGAGAGGTGATGATCTTCACGGCCAGGCCAGGGTTCTGCAAAAACAAAAGTCAGCATGGCATCAATCTTATTGTTGGAAACACTCTGCAGCTTTCTGTTTGCATATTGTAGATCTCTGACTTGTAGAAGAGATGATTGTATTTAGATAACCTATGAATCATCAAATCAAACATTGTGTAGTCTTGGGGGAGAGGTTAAAAGCTTTCAAGTGATTTTGTGCTCAGACACTGTAAAATAGATTTGTGCATGTGTATTTGTGATGATGTAGGTTATTTTCAGCTGCCTAATATATCCCCTGTCTTACGTCTTGGGAGGGACTGAAATTTTATTTTGATTTCTGTGTTCCCAGTTGACTGCAAACTGTAATGCTGCCCTGTACTGAGATCTACCACTTCCAGACACTTCCATGCATGTTGATGTTTTTGGCTTAGAAATAGGAAACAGGGAGCACCTTCAAGATGTGAAGGAATCAGAGCTTCATTCCAGAGGGGAGGAGACCTGAAATATTTACGGCATTCACACTGCAGCCAGCTAACAAGGGCTGGGGGGAGATGCTTGATATAGTCTTCCTCAGCATCTGAAGCTGAGTTATAGTAACATACCCCCTTTTCCTCTCAACTTACCCTTTTTAAAAAATCCCCAACACATAAAGGAAACATTTTTCATGTCATTTGTGTGAGTTAAGGTACAGTGTATCTTAAACGGCAGGGAAGAAAAGTAGCAGGAAAACCTGTTGTTCAGGATACTTTTGCATAATTAAGACACCTTCGTACAACTACAGTTTTGAAAAGCAAACTGAAGCTGACAAATTGCTCACGTTTCCCTGCTTCCTTTCTCCCCTCCTCCTGCATTCAGTACAGCTACTTTTGATGGATACCCAAGTTTCTAATTCTGTCCCTTCATTTCTTCCCCTTGCAGGATTTCCTGTATTTCTTCACATTCGTGTGTTAACTCCAACCATTGCCATTCTCCACCTTTAACTCCTGCCCCTGATCTCTTTTCCTAACACTTCCCATTGATTCTACTTCTCATTTGCCTCTTTTCTGACTTGGCCAAGCACTTTTAAAAGTCAGCCCCTTTTTCCACATCCCAAAGCCTGAGCATGGGAGACACACTTCAGCTGGCCTAACTGAAAATCTTAGTGAGCTCTAGGCACACACAGTTACAGCCCCTTTTAAAATGAGCAGCAGGTTTTGAGTTGATGGCACTCATTGGTTCCCCATTGTCTTGGGGAGACTGACACCAATTTACAGCAGCTGAAGATCCTGCATTATTCACTGGAAACAAATCACAGTAAAACCCTCAACATTTCAATGACTTAGAATACAGACTGACTCACTGAAGTCTCACCTTTGGAAATGCATGTGTTTTACTGCTGTCTTATTTTCTGTGTGTGCCCTACTCTTGTAATCTAGACTTCATGTTATTTGAACATCTGGTCCAGATTTCTTTAATGTTTTCTTCTCATCTGAATTAATTTGGGTGCTATTGCTGTTGGTTGACTTTAGACCATTTTCAGTTGTGACACTGAGGAGGAAGGGCCTTGAATACAGTTTTCAGACACCACTGCAGTACCACGACTTACTAAGACGTCCAGGAACATATACCTTCAATAAGAAGGAATAGGAGGAACAGAAGTTCAGAAAATGAGAAAACAACTTGACTTTAAATGAGAGAGGGAGAAAGCCTGCACATTACCATATCTTGGAGGATGCTGGTGCTACCAGGAGGCATGAGGGCAGTAGAGTGTTGCAGTGGGGTGGCT
>VYZQ01008498.1:0-22308 GCA_013400655.1 Mystacornis crossleyi
TTCTCAACCCCCAACACCAACAAGCAGCAGCTGGGCATTCTCTCAAACTGCCCTGAAGGTATCAGTGAACCAGATACTGAAGGACCAATCTCACAATCTTGTATTCTCAGCAGTACAGCCATTCTCCACACCTCCCAACTTCACCTAGGAGCAATTTCAGTTGCCACTATCCTATTTGGAAGGTTATTCCAGAATTTTCTTTTTGATAGATTGAACTCTTCTTGTAACTTCGCAACTAAGTTTGTTAATGTGCAATTTATATGCATTTTATAGCCGTATTATCATTGAAGGAAAATAATTATTCTTCTTCCTTGACAGTTTCTCCTGAGTGTTTCTTCAGAGGGCTGACACTTTGTCTCCCCGCCTCCATCTCATTAAACCAACCCAACTCTTCCTATGTCCTCTTAAGGTGGTCTCCCTATACTTTACCGTTCAGCAACCTCTGAAATTTAAACCAACTTCTTTGCACTGAGCTCACCAAAACTGCAGACAATACCTTGCAGAACAGCAAACCAGTGCCTGTGGCAATGGTGCCAGCACTTTGTTTTTTCTACTGAAACCACCTTGCCAGACGCATCCTGAGTTGATGTCATTTTTCTGTGAACAATAAATTTATTCAGAAAAATATGTACAAGGAGTCCACAACTATCTGCGAAATGAGAAAGCATCTAGTGAACACTGATAGTTGAATAACACATGGGGAATATGTTCAGAGTCACGTTATTTTGACAAGTTTGTTAATAAACTGTTCTATTTTATAAACATGGATGTTCCCTTTTACCTTTTACAAAACAAAAATATTTTGAAGACAGAGCACAACATTTATAGTTAGAAAGCTAATTCAAGAAGATTCAAACTGAGGGCTTCTGTATTGTTAGAAACAAAAACTCACAAAATGCTGTCTTGGTTCAAGTGAAACCAAAGAATATTTCTTGATTTTTCAGTTCATCTCTCAAACAAAAAATCCACCGCTTCTCCTGATTTTGGTCTCTGGTTACAGGCTTGCAGTGATCTCTTAGGCACTGTATTGCCAAGTGACATGAGAGCTGATACCTGACAATCATCTACAGTATTGCCTCGCTTTGCTCACAGGAGGTGCTTTCTGCACAACCCCTTTCCAGATGAACGGGACTACTTAGTGCAGGATTAAGTCCCATTCCATTTTTACATACAACAATCACGTCCCCAGCTCTAGGACACTTCTGAGGAATCTAATTAATTTCCATCAAATGACAATGAAAAATTCAAGTAATGCTGGAAGCTGCTACCCCAGTCTATCTCACCCCTCATAAGAAAGGTTTAAATGGGCAGGAAAGGTTTAAATGGGCAGGAAAGGTTTAAAGAGGTAAGTAAACTGAAGGCACTGACTCAACCAGAACTCCTGTGATCAGCCACTCCAGAGTATAAGCAGCACTTGAGATCAGGAATTTTAATTTGTCTCTGTTAAAAACATGAAGTCATTCCTGAATGTTGCCAAGAGCCTGGAAGATGTTGTAGCTGTTCTCCAGTTGTCCTGAGGCAGACAGATTATCTTTTTGCTGAGTTTGCTGAACCATTATTTATCACCTGCCAAGACTGATTATTCACCCTTGGGACAATGACAAGTCTTTCCTTCCTCTGTTAATTACTGTCATCGTTAATAGCCATGTCACTAATTAATATTCAATCATAATGAAAACTCTTTACTGTCATCTCCCATAGCACCTTCAATTTTTAGGGTTACACACTGGCTTTGCATTTGCTTGTGGCTGTTTCTATCACTGCAACCTACTTCTGCCCACCTCGAAATGCTACTTATGCCCTTCTTCAAATGAGAAAATTTAGATTTATCCTCCTAAGACACAGTGAAGATTTGAGTGATTCCTTTGCAACACGGTCCTCTGCCAGACCAAGACACAGATACCTCTATCTGGAAGTTTTCCAGAAAACTTCATCTTCACCTCTCCTTTAGATGAAGCCTCACATAACTTACCTTCCCAAAATGTGGATCATCCTCACATAGCTTACCTTCCCAAAATGGCATTTTCCAAGTGTTTCTCACATTTCACAAGCTCTTTCAGAGCACACCCAGGGAAAATCCTTGACTCTGACATTTTTCCACTATACACTAACAGGGCATTTGAAATCTTCTGAATACAAATAGTTGGACATGTTTTCATAATAGGAAGTGTTACTAAATCCAGGTAGAGGAATAGCTTCCATCTTCTCTGTGCTCCTCTCTATGCATCTACATCTTCTCTGAGTCAGAATGCTCAGTTCAAGGATAGCCAACATACTTTGAACACCTATTTCCTCCTCACCTATAATGAAACATACCTTTTTGCCTTAGGCTCTTCTTTGAAGCGGAAGTTACTTAGCACCAACAGAATACGTGTATTTCTACACGCAAACATTCACAATGACCATTTATCATGCTACATGTTTAGAGACAGAGCAGCGGTTTTATATTTATTGCTATTTTCTACATTTTCTCTTAAGCCTCAGTGACCCCATAACAGTAGCTGGTGTTCTCTACTGGCCATTGCCTGTCAACATGACAAATGAGTGGTCAGACATTCAAAGATAAATTTAAAAAATTCACAAGGTGTGAGACCATCGGCAAGATGCAGTTGGTGAGGTGAGTCACCACCCCTGTATTTGATACCTTATCTACTCAACGTGTGTTGTTCTACCTCTTCTAGAAAATGTAGAGCCATCTATAATCAGATTTGCCCATCCTTCACATGCTGAAATGACAAAGGCTGACAGGACAACTCAACCTCCTCCAGCTATTTCTAAAGATCTGCTGCCTGGGGTGGAGTTCTACCTCTAGTTCTGGGGAAAGCAGCCAGGACCACTGGGGTCTGCTTGTCATCCAATGGACTAAACACGTCCCTGACAAGGCCTACACCTGTACACACACACGTATGTGTATACAAAGAAAAAACACAAGAGTATTCCTGAAATCTCAGCAAATGTGTGCATCTTTATTTTTCCTTTTAGGCCTGATAAGACAACTGCTTTTTTTGCTGTGTCCTGAGATCACAGAGCTGACAAGCACTGACGAGTGGAGGTCTAGGAGTGGAGTGGGATTTGACATGAGACATCTCGTGTGGCCAGGTGTGGCACCAGTGACCAAGCTTGTCTTGTCTCATGGGACTTATTAAGCTGAGCCCTGATCACTGGATGCCATCAGCTGGTGGGGTGGGATAGTTTGAATCTCGTATCATTCACAGCCTCACACTGCACAGATAGTATCACTGAACCAAGTGAGGTCTTACAAACATTTTAAAAAACCATTTGATCATAACATGAAAGAATGTGTTATACATACTTGTCTACAGAAGAATACAAAAGCTTGCTTGGTTATTTCCTGGGTTTTTTTCAGTGTAACTGTAACTCTAATATTCTGTGAACATATTTTGATGGTTTGCAAAAAAAATGAAAATATTAAGTACTTTTGCATGGCCAGGGGAGTTTTTTTGGTCTGGCTGGGGTAGGGTTTTTTTGTTTTGTTGGTTTTTTTCCACGAAAAATGTGAACTGTTCAGCTCCTTCCTAGACCTTATCTACACACTCCATGGCAAACAAGCCACGTGCCTGGCCTCTGTTGTCAATCACCTCCAAAATCACTGTCTAGACAGTTATTTGATGAAAGGGTAAAAATATGTCCCCCTTCCTGTCACTTCATTCTTGAAAACAGATTTATTTTAGCACCAAATTTTCCAAACAATTTGCTCCTGAACTCAGAAAAATCTTTAAATATTTCTATCAGAAAAGCAGGAGAAAAAAAAAAATCACAAGCAGTTGAAATGACATAAAAATACATGCACAGGTGTACAAGCTGCTTTTTATGCTGCCAATCATGGTAATCACACTATTAAATGAAAATAACGTCTTGAGTCCTTCCCCAAATAGTTCTGAGTCCTTAGTAAATCTAGGACAAAAAGGTTAATTATCCCCACTTTTACCACTGGGGATATTTTTACAAATTCGCAAAAATAAACAAATTAACCTCCCCCATGATAAAGGGCAAAATGATTTCATACAAAATTTCTCAAGGCCTCTAGCACTCTGTGCTACAATTTTTCTTACACAGAGCCCCCCACTGACTCCCACAGTGATTTCAGCTAAGTTGGAAGTACAGACTACTGCTCACAGTAGGGATTTAACACAATGCAACAATTTTTATGGTGGGGGAAAAAAAGAGGACCATCTAGGTCTCTCTCTAGTATCCTGATACCAGTATTGGGTAAGAACTTTATAAAACTTATCTACAATGAGCACATAAATAAATACCAATGCCACCTAAAAAAATGTCTCAGCAGTTGACTCAGAGATGTGGTAATTGCAGCTCTCCTTCATCAGCATGTGGTAATTGCACCACTCAGTGTCAGCAAGGAGCATCATCAAAGCTACAACAGCTTAAGGAGCATCATCAAAGCTACAACAGCTCAGAGCTTCTAGCAATAGCAGTTTTCCTTTATGTCATACTCACTTTAAATCTTGTTTGTGAATTATTAACGACCATTAGCAGCAGGAGTGTTACCCCTTTTTGATCAACGAAGTCAAAGTTTCTAAGGAGTCTTTTTTATTCATTGTAAACTTGAGAGCTTGAATTTACTATTCATTTTTCTTGTAATAAAATAATTGAAAGCACAGTACTTTGTGTGAAGTAAGAATGAGGCTTGGTGGGAAGGTGGAATACAAAATTTGAAAGATGGAGATTTAGAATTGCAAAATCCAAATTCCTGTGTACTTTCAACACTGTTAATACCTCCTTCTTGTGACCTGCTATTCGGAGGAACTTTTGCCTTCTCATCCTATTGGTCAGGCTACCAAAGCACACGTACCTTCCACAATGCAGACCTGGCGAGGGAGATTTTCACTAGGCAGGAATCAATAAATGACATGATGGTGCAGAGCTCTGTGTGGGCTAATTTACCCAGATAACAAAGATAAATTGGATCTTAAGATCTCAGAGATACCACAGCCAGACTTCTTTCCTTACACGGCTGCCTGTCTGAAAACAGCTCAGGTAGCTTCACAAGGCCTGAAAGAAAGTAGCGGCAGACATGCCTGAAGACCGGCTGCTGCCTTGCAGTACCCTCCCATCACCAGCACCGAGAAGCAGAAGGATGCCACTAACCGAGAGCCCTGGATTTAAAATGACTGCTCTTCAGTGGTGTTAGTAAGGCTGAGTTAGCAAACCTCTTAATGGATGCACCGTTAATCCCAGTGAAAGATGTCTGCCAGGACAGCTTAAATCACGTCCTCAACTGGAAAAAAAGCGATACCAGCAAAAGGTCTTTTTCCAGCTGACCTGCCCAGCTCATAAAGGGTTTGGTGTTACGCCAGCCTCAGTGTTGTTCTCACTGCACTTTGACAGAGCTGCGTCCCATCGGCCCAGCCCTCACACCTGACACTCAGTGCCTTTGACCCACACTGGCCTTTGCTCACACTGAGACATGCCAAGCTGTGGCCTTACCACAGGAAAAGCCACACTGATTTAGTTGTGCTAAGCATCCTTGGGACTTGGAAAACCTGAGCTGCCATCATGTCTGTGCTACCTAAAGACAGGCCTGGCATCAAAAAACATGCTGGTAAACCCGAATGCACACACCCTCCAGAACCCAGGATATACCATAACCCCAGTGCAATTCTCACTGCTGTTTGTTTCATTCGGCTAGAATTTGGCCTAAATTAGAGATGTACTGTGTGTCCTGTGCCCAAATCTTATTCTCTTCTCAAATACTCTCTCTCTCACAACTCAGATAAAACTGCTGTTACAACAAGTATGGGAGGAAATTGCAAAAGAATAGGAACTAGCAGTTCCACACTTTGTGTCATTCAAACCCATGCCTCCTGTAACACCCACAGAAGATGAGCACTCGAGAGCTCTTACAGAGGTGTACAAGAGGCAGGAAAATGGTACCTCGAACTCCCAGCCTCCCAGCAGCACTAGTAACAGCATTCTGTAGTAGCATCTGAAATTACCACCTTTTACAAATCGCTAAGAACTGAGGATGTGTTGAGACGCACCTTTACACCTACAATTGATCACAAATTTCCAGCTGCTTTTCAGGGTGCTGTGCCTTTGCATTACTCAGACTACTGAAGTGGCTCATATAGCTTAGCAATTTGGCTCTCTGCCATATAGTAGTGTTTAGGCACTGTTCCTCACATTGTCAAAATGATTTGGCAACAAAACAGCAAAGGAAGCCACTCTGAGCACTGCTGGAATTGAGGCCTTTGAAGATTCCTGTGTCAGATCTTGTTAGGGATGAAACATTTTTACTTCTATTCAATTCATATGCACAGCCTTTAAATCAAAGGCAATGTTTCTGTCATTTCAATCACATATTAACATTTTAAATAGCTAATTTTCTTCTTCAGGAAACAGGAAAATTGATAAAACATAGAAGGCGATTGGTGTATTTCAGCATGCAACTATCAGGTCACTTCACACCACGTCCTCATTCATAAACTGAGTTTCAAAGGCTGTTACATCAAGGTCCTCCTTTCCCTCACAGTGTTAAAACAGTTTCCCTGCAAAGGTGTAAATGTCACTGAGTGGTGCAAGACAGCAAAGTGCTCTGAAAGCTACAGCATTTTAATGATTTTGGCAAAATATTTATTTACTAAGAGATCTTGCACTATAGTACTCACCTATGACAGATTCCTATGAATTTCTGCAGTAATTCTGTTTGCAAAAGTCAATTTTTAAACCTCCTACAGAGCCCTGGCCACAACAGATCTCTCCCAGGACCACACACTTCTGTGTTAACTGCAGCAACATAAACATCTGGGATCTCTATTACAGAGAAGGGTAGTTACCTTCATCAAATTCTGTAAGAAAGCAACTTCCTCCTGACACACTGCTACTTCCCCCCCCCCANCCCCCCCCCCCCCCCCCCCCCCGTTCTTTAGGAAGGGTTGAGAACCACGCAAAGTGTTTGCAGTGATGCAGTAACAGTCACATTACTTGGAAAATTAAATGACCCAATGTCTGTAACTCACTTGCCTCCAGGAGTTCGTTGTTCTTAAAATAAAATAATCAATATTGTACAGCTTTCTCACCCCTTTTTTCCTGCTAGGCCTTTCAATCACGTATAATGCCGGCTGCCCTGAGTGCAGTTGGCCTCACTGGAGCTCTGTACTGGTGCAGCAGTCAATCAGGGACAATTCCCCAGCAGGATTACGGTTGCACACGTAATTTCTTTTAGTCAAGGGTAATGCCAAATGAATTACAACTTTATAGCAATTGCTGACAATTTACTTAGTGCCATGCAAAACAGAGACAGTATTGGCACTTACCCTGGAGGGCATATTTAAACAGGGCTCCTTAAGCCATATGTTAAAGGGATTTTTACTGGCAAGGAGCAGTTGATTTTGCTGGCTTGTTCCTGCATTTCAAATTTGGACACAGATATGTAACAGTGGGAATTTTAAATGTGCAGAACAATTTAATGATGACACTGAAACAACCATCAAGCCAAAATCTGTTAGCCATAACTAACAAGTTCAAAATAGGTAAATTGTTTGTTCTTTCTTATATTTGATTGATTTCACAAGATTGTGCATAATACAGGCAGTAAAAACAACAGTCATCATCTCAAATACCTGTATTTTAAAATTGCACTTCCTGTCTGGTAAATCCTTCAAGTTTATTTTACCAAATAACCTCTGAAAGTAAGAATCATTTTGAAAAGCTGAAAGCTGCACTGAACTACTACCATTCAGTTTAAATAATTGAATCTAACGTCAAAACACCATGTATCTTAGAACTGCAAAATATCTGCCTATCAATTTTAGAAAGTATTTTTGTTTTCATTCTGAGATAGAGGGAATCTAGCAAAATATTTTCCTTCTTTTCTTTTTCTCTCCAAGAATTTGAAGACCAACATTTTATTTAACTCCTTTTGATGTAAGTATGGGTTTGGACTTGGAAAAGTTGATGGGCTGCTCCAAAGCTGCAATGATTTCTGGCAGCATCAGGTTCTGAAAGCGGGATGGGCACAGCTCTGTATTTGGTTGCTACCCAAGCACAAAGCACAACCTTCATAAAGCCATTCACTGTGCAGTGAGGGTCAGCCTCGATCAGATCAGCTCTTTTGTTTTAGAGAGTTTCGTGATGCAACACCTGACAGCTGTGGAACAAACCTGAAGTGCTGCTTTCCTACTTCCATCCAACAGTGCCCCGGTCTGAGACCCAGCAGCTTCACTCGCTTCTTTCTGGAAACCTCACAAGCGTGAGGGTAAGTTCTTTACCATCCCCAGAGACTCTTGACAGATCCAGTCTGGTTTGGCTCTCCAGAAACATATCACTGGGCACATCAGCTGCTCTTGTGCACTCTGAATTCAGCCGGGTCCTGGTGAGTGTGGCAGGAACAACCTTGGACCTTACTGCGTTTCTCAGCAGGCAGAGTTTACCTCGGCAGATTTGCTCAGAACAGCCTTGTAGTGCAGCAAAACACATGAATGCTGCTTTTAGTTTCTGAATAGCAAAGCTCAAAGTCCTCTCTACGTAACGCAAAAGCTTTTTCTTAGGCCGGCAACACTGTGTTTTGTAAGGTCTTGGTAAGTATTTTCATTCGTCAGAAGTTCCAGAAGACAACTCTTAAAATACTTTCAGAAAGTAGTTTCACATGTGACTGTAGAAACTAGAACAATGTAAATACTCCAGCCAAAAAAAACAAAACAAAAAACAAAAAACAAAAAAACAAACCACAAACCAACCACATCTTCCCATAAATATTAAAATGAACAACAAAGTAAAAGCAAATACATCTCCCTGGTGCTCTCAAGGCTCGTGTGTTTGCCCCGCCGCCGCTACGGCCAGCTCGGGTTTAGGCTGCAATGCCGCGGGGCCGCGCCAGCGGGCGCTGCAAGAGCACAGACAGCGCCGGCCGCGTGTCCGAGTCCCATCGCGACAGCGGGGAGTGCACGGGGCAGTGACAGGTCCGTCCCGAGCGGCAGCGACGGACAGCCAAGGCTGGCGTACAAGTGTGAACACATCTGCTGGAAGCCCGCTTCAGAAAGTTCCGAGTACCGACCACAGAGCCCAGACCACCTGGATTTTATGGCAAATCAACGCTTACTGCAAGGAAAACAAACCTTTCTTGGTATTACATCCTTCCAATGCTTTCAGATCATTTTCATTTCAGATCACCTTCTCATTTAAAATGCATATCGCTTCTTCCCTCGTTTCACCTTTTGTCCATCCTCCTTCCTCTTTGCCCCGAGTCTCCGGCGGCAGGCGGGAGTCTGAGCTCACCTCGCATCCCTCCCCGACGGCAGCCGCGGGGCCGGGCTGGGCTGCGGCAGGGGCCGGGCGGGCAGGCGGCCGGGAGGTGGTGGTGTTGCCCGCGGAATGGGAGGCAGCGCCAGGACCGGGACCGCGGGCGGAAGGGCCGCGACCTCCCCAGCGTCTGCCCCGGGCTCAGGTATCTGCCCCTAAACCCACCCGCTGCCGGCTCCCCGGGAACTGCAGCGGGAGGCGAGGCTGCTGGAAAACCAGATGGAGCGCGCACCCCTCTTCTAAGCGCCGCTCATCATGATCAGATGTAGCCGATTTCGCAGGTAAGGATAGTGAACACAGATTCCAGGCGGAAAGGAGCGGGGACTGCCCTGTCCTCCCCACGCCCCGGGAGACACACGGGAGAGAGAGAGGAACGCTGTGTCCACTTAAGTCACTCACAGTGAAGAGAAGCGAGAGGAAAAGGTTCCAGGCCATCGAGACACAGAATTACAATAAAACGGTAAATACAACAGGTCGCACCATCAGGTTGTATCTGAGAACAGGCATGCAAAAGCAAAGCAGGGAAATGCCTTGTTTATCTTCTGCTTATTTTTCACTTTCACCCCAGGATCACGTGTTCAGGAGGAACACACTCAGATGTGTGATGTCCTTTTTTTCCCCAACAAGTCATCAGCATCTTGCATCAACAGTCCCCGAGAAAGACGACGACAACAAAGCAAACACAGCACTCAGATCGCTGTACCACTGGCCGGGGAAAGCTGCCAAGCAGTCGCCTGTCCCAGCACAGCCAGCTCACGGGCCTGCTCCCAGAATAAAGTCAGGTACACATGGAAGTATTTGCAAGACAGAGTGGGAATGCTGGGCGTTTTACTGTGCTGTGGACTTTGTCTTTTATAAACATATTCACTTATGTTGCACTGGGGAGGCAAAGGCAAAGCCTGGACACAAAAAGAAAACTCATATGGCTGAACATCTGTAACCTGAACTTCTTTTGTTCTCTCAGAGGAAAATAAAACATCTAAAACAGGTTAACCACCCAAAAGGGTTAAAGCTATGACCTTATGAATTAAACTGAATCAAGAGAAGGAGTGTAAGCAGCAAAAGATACAGAATGAGTTGAGAAACAAAAGTTAGAAAGAAAAAAAAAAATCGAAGTATTACAGCAAATTCATCTGCAAAGCAATGCAATAGAAACAAGTAAAGAAAGCAGATCCAAAAGAGATCGCGTTAAACTGAGAGGAAAAATATTATGAAGAGTTCACTTCTGTCTAACAAAATGTTTTGTCACACAGAAGCAGGCACTAAAAATTAGATAAAAATACAGGAATCCATGGCTTTGTCTTTGTATACTCATACAGTCCCTCCTCAGGAAACAACTTATAGATTAATTGCTGGATTGTTCATTGTATGGTTCCCTCTGCAAAAACAAGCATGAAAATGATGTTTGGAGGATGTGGGACCAGAAACCCCACAGTACAAAAAGCAAGGAAACTCAGTGACACCAGATTAAGTGGAAGAATAGTGAATACATATATAATGTTGCAAATACTACATCAATATCAATACAAAATACTCTTCCAAAGGCCATATAAAAAATTACAGGTCAAATTAACTCTGATGTAGCAAAGGCATTCCAAGTGGCATTATATTTTTCTATGAAATCATAAAATTACCAAGTCTGAAACCCAGAGTTACACTGGGAAAGAAACACTCTTTCCTTCTCCTCCGCACAGTAATGTGTGTAGAATAAGTCTGGCCACACATCATATTCCTTGGTTAAAAATTGCCAAGTTTCTTCAGACAATTGTAATCCCGTCACCCCACCAGGGCTGCTTGTGCCTTCTCCTCCCCTTGCTGTATTCAGCATTTTGGATATTGTACCAACTGCACTGATAACGGCACTGTCACAGCTCTGATGAAGCCAGCTGAAAGCATGTCAGGTCACTTTTTACAACCATGGTATCTCACAAGCTCAGCAGATTCTGTCCAACATAGTGATTTATTCTGAAATAAACTTCTCAGCCTGTTCACACTCCATTAGCTTATGCTGCATGTACAGAGCCAAGTTAGAAAGGAGAAGGAGTAGTAGAAGTTGATGGAGAAAATACACAAGAATCAAGAGGATAAGCCTGTAGAAAACAGGCCCGAGGAATAAAAACATGGATATTGAAAACAATGACAGGTATGCAAAAATAAATTGTGCTTACAAAACCTAAATGGTTAAATGCTAATCTAAGATACGTGAACCATGCTTTCCACTGAATTCTATAATAGTCCATACATATATCTGAATGTGAGTCAGAAACATAAAAAGATGACAGATTTCTTTTCTGCTACTGGATTTACCTGGACTTCATCAGGATATCCCAACTTCCATTCTAGTACATTTCTGTATGGCTTGAGAAAAACCATATAATGTTCCTGAAGGACAAATATATGGCTGAAGAAAGTGTAATAATGTCTTTCAGGAGAGCTGTAAGGATTACAGAATTGATATTTACTTAACACTGTGAAAACATGAAATGCTTTGCAACTTCATAGTGTTGAGCATTAATACCAATTCCTGCCAAAAAAGTCCCCCCAGTCCTATTCTCCTGTGCAGAGTCCCTGCTCTGTAAAGGCTCATTTCTGGTTTTACTTTCACAGAACTGAAACCTGTCAGTGCTGTGCAAATTTTGCTAACACTATTCTCAGAGCAAACTACAGTAGGTCCCAAGGCAGGTAACTCAGAATATTGTTTCCAACTTGAGAGAACAAATTGAAAGAGCAGTATTTACATTCTGTCACCAGCTTACTCAGAGACTTTGTGCAAATTGTGCAAACATGATCAGACTACAACAAGGTCATGCAAATTTGAAACCAAGGACCCAATCAAGTAACAGCTTCTCTTCATGGCTCTGACCACGCCTGCTGCAAAATCCAAGCAAAGGCTGCCAGACTATGGCTAAAGCAGCAATTTGCTGCCAGGAGCTGGTCGGGTGAGACAAGAGGTTAAAGCAAGAAATGATATTTGCTTCCTAAAGTCATGAGAGGGTCTTTTATGCATTTAAATTTGAAAACACATGGAGAGTCATGTCACAGATGTGGAGATGACAGCCTTATTATAAAGTGCAGTACAGCATAACGAATTATTGACCTACTTCTTAAAGAAACTTGTCTCATGCCAATGACTTATCCTCATCCTTCAACACACCCTCTCAGTATCTAACATTACAAGAAACAATTAGCATCTCCAGCTTTCCCTCAGTGTCTCACTAATAAGAAAAAAAAACTTTCTTCAAACTACACATATAAAAGCCCAGAATGCTGGTCTGGCAAACTGACTGTTACTGCCAGAGATGTTTTGGTATTGTGACTTTAACTCTCCTTAGATTTAGACCTGGATCTTAAAAATACCTGTCTTAGCAGGTCTTGTGAGGCTTCACTGAGGTTATTAGATCCCAGTAAAAAACAAGCATTTTGCACACATGGATCAGATTGGCATGGCAAGGTTTTTGGCAGCGGGAGGGCTACACACGTGGCTTCTGTGAGAAGCTGCTGGGAGCTTCCCCTGTACCCGACAGAGCCAGTGCCTGCTGGCTCCAAGACGGGCCTGCCATTGGCCAAGGCTGAGCCCATCAGTGGAGGTGGTAGTGTCTCTGGGATAAGGTTACTAAGAGATTTGGTATTACTTCTCATTTTCCTACTCTGATTTGATTGGTAATAAATTCAATTAATTTCCCCAAGCAGAGTCTGTTTTGCCCATGACGGTAACTGTTGAGTGACCTTTCCCTGTCCTGATCTTGATCTGTGAGACTTTTGTTATATTTTCTCTCTCCTGTCCAGCTAAGGAGGAAGAATGATGGTGCATTGGTGGACATCTGGTGCTCAGCCAGGGTCAGCCTGCCAGAATACATCAGTCAAAATGGATATCACAGAAACCTCCAGAAGAACATAAAAAAGGCCAACAAACTTCTAACCTCTCCCTAGTGACTGCGCATTTTATCAAACAGATAAAAGGAACACAATTTAAGAGATTTATTTCAACATGGTTAAACTGTTCTGCTCTTCCTGCAGCCCATGGGAAACAGAATTCTGGCCTCCAATCGAGACAAGAAGCTGAGAGGTTGTTTAGCCTGGAGAAAAGGAGGCCCAGGGTGACCTTATCACTCTCTACAATTACCTGAAAGCACGTTATAGCAAGGTGGGGGTTGGCCTCTTCTCCTCTTCTCTCATATAACAAGTGATAAGGCTAGAAAATTGGTTATTAGGAAAAATTTCTTCACTGACAAGGTTATCGAGCATTAGAACAGGCAGCCTGCGTATGTGGTTGAGTTACCATCTCTGGAGGTATTTAAAACACACATGGATGGGACACTCAGAGAAATGGTTTAACAGTGGACTTGGCAGTGTCAGGTTAATGACTAGACTCAATATATTGTCTTAAAGGTCTTTTACAACCTAAAAAATTGCACGATTCTGTAAGGGAGAACAGATTTTTCCATTATTTGAAACGAAAACACAAAATGGAAAGGATGCGTTTATTTCACTACCACGTCTGATTAAGTGTGTAAAGAAACTGCTTCAGGATATGCAGTCAAGTCCTGGAAGCAGAGCAGAAGAGCATACAACAGGTTTATCATGGGGGAACAGCAAGAAGAAAAATTCTCAAGCACTTGCAGACGCTCAAGAACTAGACAGTTGTTGACAATGCCCATCTGAAGCACTATGGGCAGGGATGGCCAGTTAGCACCTTTTGGGCCATGGGGCACATGAGTGATTCAGGTGGGGTTCCCACCCTGGACGAGTCCCCTGCACAGGAGCTTCTAGATCACCTGAATCCCTGATTGCAGGAGAAAGAGCGCCTGCACTGCCAGACTGCCATGAGGGCCAGCAATCCAGCACAGGGAAGTGGGTACCACAGGAGGCACCTCTAGCTGCTAATCACTTTTTCAACTCTTTCACTTCTGAGGCTTTTAACACGGGGTCAGGAAGTTGGTGCCTTTGGCATGACCCTGTCTACCCGCTCTGTAGCGCCAGAGCTGCCTCGCTAGCCCAGAAAATGCTTTGACCTGTCCCCACACCAAGCTATCAAGGCTGGGTAATAGCATCTTGGTGAAGTTCTGGTATCAGGGAAGAATAAAACTCCTTTGAAATACAGACCAGTTTGACCACTAGTGAGTCCCTTCCTGTACAGACTGAGAGCTCCTACAACCAAACAAACTCACAACAGCCCTTGCCAAAGCACGTGCCAGCGAAAACAGCCACATGTTGATGGGGCTTAATTGCTTTCTTGGTACCAAAAAAATGTAAGAAAAGTTGATCTGTAGAAAAAAAATAATAGGGGCTTTTATCCTTTTAGCAGGATGGAAAATCAGTGGCTATCAGTATATCAGGAATGGAGATAAGTAGGTCCCCAGCTGGCTTAGATTCAACTGCTTTTTTTTTCCATTAAATCTCTTCAGTTTTATCATCTGGTTATTAAACGCACATTTTTGTCTTAAACCTATTTTGAAGCAATTATATGTTTATGCTGGTGTAGAATGCTCTCTTTTTTGAAACTAAATTGTTGGGTATTTGTACGCTGTCTGTAATTTGGTATTCTAAAGTAGTAATTCTGAAAGCAAAACAAATGCACCTCCTTGCCTGTTTCTCCTGTTCTTCACTCTAGCTGTTTGCATCCCTTTGCCTTCCTGAATACACAAAGACATGGACATTTCCCTCAGATGAAAACTGGGCCATGGCAGGCTAATAACTATTCGTGGTTTTGACAACCACCCCGGACAGATTTGTTACATCTCTTGACGACAAAGGACATCAACCCCAGACAAATGACCAACACAACAGAAAGTTGTCCTACAGACAATCTTTCTGAATTTTTAAAAAAATATACTGGACATAAGTTTCAGAAATTACTTTAGAGCCTTTTGTTCCATTTTCAAAACTGAAAAGCCCTCAGGAGCCTACATCTAACCAGCTTTCGACAAGATATATTGGCATAATGGTTAGAGCCATTTTTTAATGCCAGGCTTATTTCAAGGGCACTTCAAGTGTTTCACCTAACCATACAGATATTGGAGGAGCCTGAGCTTGGTTTCAAACATTCATCTCTTTTTGAGCTGGCATATAGGCCCAGAACAAATTCTATAATTCATGAGATTGTTTCTTTTTGCCTTACAATTCAGCAGTCAAAATTTTGTGAAACAGTTTAAGATTTATAGGAAAACCTGTACACATCTTTTTCTTTAGTTATGCTTTCATGTGTAAAATTATACATTTGAAAAAAAAAACCCATCCACAATGTGGGAACATTTTAGTTCATACACAGTAAAATAAAGAGCTATCTAATTCACATCAGTTCTCCAGTACTGCAGAGATTTCTTTTAAAATGACCAAAGATACATATCAAAACTGTCCCTTAAGGGTAAGTGGGTAATTTCTTTCATGAAAGTACTCAGTAATGCAACTGTAAAGGGACAAAACATTCTGCAGGGCATATATTTCATTAACCACACACATTGGTGGATTTTTTATTTTTTGTACATTGCAGCTATATCTATAAATCCAAAATCTAAAGAAAAAAAAACCCTTGAAAGCCAAACAAACAAGTTTTGTATCAAAATGCCACCATTCATCATGATCCAAACTAGGCATAAATGGCTAAAACCACCTGTGTGACTTAAGCACAGCTCAGAGATAAGAAAACAGGAGTGATGTCAAGTGGCAAACAAGGGTAGTAACCGGTTGAGCATGTTCGGGTGGGATGCGATGGGGTAAGGAAGGTTGACTAATTTCCTTGAACTGCAGAGAAAGATGAAACCTTCAAGCACGCCAAGACAGTAAAGGGTGAGACATCCTGGGGACTGAAGGAAATCAGTGCAGGACCTTTCTGCACAGAGCAGTTGATTCCACATGGCAGTACAAAAGCACGTTCTCAGCTGGTCTCTTCAGCTAACTAACTGGGCTGGTTACTTGACCAGAACACAACAGAATACTTCATTTCAAAGGGAACTACAACATTAATGTAGTCCAACTATTAGTCTGTATTAGTCAGGAAAGGAGCAAAGGACTGCTTTTTTCCAGTCAAACACCAAAATCCATGTCTATGACAGTACACCTTTGTGTCTGCCACACACAAGCTAAACAGTACATAAACAGTACATTTGCAGGATTTTATGTATGTCAATGTAAAATGCTGAAAATATTTAATAACATTCCAAAGTACTTCCTAAAAGGCTTTTCTCCTTTACTGTGAGGTAAACCCATTTGTTCCATAAATCTGAAAAACAATCAAAACAGTGCAGGACCCCCACCATGTCCCTCTCAGCAGAGAGCTGGAGACTGAGGAACATATCTCCACAGTGCTGCTTAGCATTGCTTTTTTTCTTATATACTACCCTACACAGCCACTACAGGATCCACATCCAGAAGTTTGCTGCTGGCCATTGGTTTGACACAAAGTGGGTATTCTTACTATACCACTTAGAGCCTGCCTTTTACAGTTCACATGTGCCTGCTTGCTCCATGTTAGCCAAGAGTATCACTTTAGAGAAATCTTCTGTATGCTCACATCTCAGTAGGTGAGACCGGTCCCTGCAGCAGCTGCAGGGTATGAGGGGAAAAGGCAGAAGCAGGAGAAAAGGGACACACTTGAAAAGGACATGCCCTATCTTCTGTCCCTCCCGGCACCCACAGGGAGCTTGCAAAGATAGCATCTTCGCCACAATGCTTCCAAGTGCAGCTGCATGCAGGGATACCCACAGCAGCCTGGCTTTGCTGGAAGTTACCCTTTCTGAAAACTTGTATCCCAGCACCAGCAGGGATCCTGCAGAGTCTTGCCCATAAGTGCTCAGTAGAAACCCACCTCAGAATAGAGCACTTGCAGCAAATTCCCTAAACAGATACAGTGAGGCTCCTCTGGATGCCAAAGGCCCTTCAGCAAGTCCTCACTTGAAATGTGGTATTGCACATTATCATCACTACTACAGCCCTACCTGGCACCTCTGATTATTTACAGAGAGTAGGTTGTATATTATCCTGGGTCCCCAAAACATACCATGAAATGACCATTTTCATCACCAATAGCTTAACATACAAAGTTCAAGAATAAAAAAAAAGGGATAAGTTCATGTAACAAAACAAAATGCAGCTGCCAGTCATGTTACTGTGCGAGTCTATATAGGTTTTCATTAGAACAGTGGAATTCCGCAATACCGCTCCAGAAATAAAGTTTGCTACGCAACAGGACAAGACAGGATGAACTGTGAGTGACACAGGCAGGAAAAGGCTCAGAGACTCAGCCAAGCTGATCAGGTACTGCCAATAACACAGCTGAAGAGCAGATGCTACCTTCCTTTAATTTAGCAAAGCCAGCAAGGTGGCTCCACGGACCCATGCAGACACGACACAAAGCATCTGCAGGTTTTACCTCTCACTGTGGCAGCATATTAATCCACCTCTCTCAGTATCATCTGCAAAGGACACCCTCCTGTTCTGCAGGGCAAACCTACAGGTTTAACAATCACAGTTACTCAAAAGCGAAAATATGCAAGAGCAGATGACCATCACAATCAAGGTGTGATGGCTTTTCAACCTCTGCTCACATACCCCCCAAGCTCCCATTCCTGTGTGCTGTCTTGCCACACATTAGAGCACATTTGCCTTAATCCCGGAGAAACGTGGACTACTTTCATAGAATCACAGAATGGCTTGGGTTGGAAGGGACCTTAAAGATCATCTAGTTCCAACCGCACTACCATGGGCAAGGATACTCTTCACTAGACCAGGTTGCTCAGAGCCCCATCCAACCTGGCCTTGAACACCTCCAGGGATGGGGCATCCACAGCTTCTTTGGGAAAACTGTTTCAGTGCCTCACCACTCTCACAGTAAAGAATTTTTTCCTAATATCTAATCTAACCATTTTGTGTTTTAGTTTGAGCCACGCCCTCTTGTCCTATCACAACACGTTCTTGTAAAAAGTCCCTCTCCATCCTTCTTGCAGGCTCCCTCCAGAGATGGGCTTGAAGAAACCACAGTGGGTGAGGCCTTGCAGAGTCTGTTAATGATGGGAGGTACCACACACATGCAAAAAGAACAGACAGGAATGAAAGGGGGAACTAGGAGGAGGAGCATCGGGATTTCTTAATTTTAAAAAAGAAGCATTTTTCAAAATGGGATAGTAAGGCGCCTACTGCAATCTGCAGATGCAACTCTCACATAACCTGTCCCTAAAGTGGGCATTGCCTTTTCTATGAAGAGCATAGCCCAGGAATGAGGAGTGGGTGTTGACAAAATCAGACTTTTTTTTTTTTTTTAACTTTCTTTCAACAGCATGGATGCTAATGGAACGAACCCTGCTTTAACAACAGTACTCTCAGAATGACAAATTTCCAGCCTGACACTGCACATGCAAAGTTTTTTCCTAATCTGGTACTCTACACCCCATGACTTTTCCAGTGCTCTCACAATCTGCTTCCAAAGTGCTGTGACTAGTTAAGCTCACATAAAGTGAACCCGTTTCAGAAAATGCTTCACGGCCTGAGACTACTTGAAGAAAACTCATCCCTGAATCTATCAGAATTGGTAACAAATCCTTTGACCGTTGAAGAGAAGTAATGAAAGGGAATTTAATCCTGACATTTCTGGATTAAACAGTTGACAGGCAAGGCCTAGAGGACTCAGTGGAACAGAGGACAGCTGCTTCCAGAGCTGCACCTGAACTGACAAAGTCTAGACGTTATGAATGCGAGCTCAGCAGAGCTAAAGAAGCTTGTCACAGCAGAGGTGGGAATCCAAATTTTAATGATTCAATTAAGGAATGCCAACGCTGGTGTAAAAAGCTGAGCTATTTCTCCCTCTGTGTCCCTATGACTGGCCTCACACTACCGTGGGTGTAATTACATAAGATACACAATCCTTTAGTGGAAAGTAGAATTATTTAAGGAAAACAGCTGGCAAATTTAGAGCTAAGTAGGAGCACAGAAACGTCAATGCCGAACCAAAAGCATGTCAAACATGACCCAGATACCTAATTAGAAGTTATGCTCAAATTTAACTTGCACAGGGCTCCAGAAGCAGGTTGACTGACCACAGTAGAGAGGCTGCAAGAGGTACTCTCTTGAGCTTTATTATTCCCCTGACTACATTAGATACTGCTCTGATCCCCCAAATGGATGAAGTTTTAACTAAGACAAGTGCTGGATTCTGCACCCAGGATGGGGCAACCCTGGATGTACAAACAGACTGGGGAATGAGAGGCTGGAGAGCAGCACCGTGGAAAGGGGCCTGGGGGTCCTGGTCTGTGGCAAGTTGGATATGAGTCAGCAGTGCCCTGGCAGCCAGGAGGGCCAAGTGTGTCCTGGGGTACATCAGGAACAGCCGGGCAAGGGAAGGGATTGTCCTGCTCTGCTCTGCATTGGGGCAGCCTCACCTCGAGTGCTGGGGGCAGTTTTGGGCACCACAATATAAGAAGGATATAAAGCTTTTAGAAAGTGTCCAAAGGAGGGCTACAAAGATGGTGAAGGGCCTTGAGGGGAAGCTCTGTAAAGAGTGGCTGAAGTCACTTGGCTTCTTCAGCCTGGAGGAGACTGAGGGGAGACCTCATTGCAGTCTACAGCTTCCTTGAGAGGGGAAGAGGAGGAATGTGTACTGGTTCAGCCAAATTTAGAAATACAGAGACACTGATCTCCTCTCTGTGGTGATTAGTGGCAGGACTTGAGGAAATGGTGTGAGGCTGCATCAGGGAATGTTTAGGTTGGATATTAGGAAAACGTTCTTCACCTAGAGGGTGGCTGAGCACTGGAACAGGCTCCCCAGGGAAGTGGTCATAGCACCAAGCCTGCCAAATGTCAAGAAGCATCTGGACAATGCTCCCAGGCACTTGGTGTGATTCTTGGGAAGTCCTGTGCAGAGTCAGAAGTTGGACTTGGATGATCCTTGTGGGTCCCTTCCAACTCAGTATATTCTATGATTCCATGAGACATACTTTAAAAACAGAAACTCATTAATTTGCTTATGTATCATGGATAAGAACAAAGGTAACTGAGTGCTTACTGGAATCCTTTCTTGATAAGCATCCTCCTGTTGCAAACTTGCCCCCCACTGAGCAAATGGGTACCACAAGTGGTCAGTGTGGTGCTTCACCTCAGAGAGTGGCTGTGGAGCAGGATCGGAGAGGTTACATAACCCCTGCACTTAGCACTAGCACAGCTGTTAATGAAAATTTCAGACAATTCTGGTTTTCATTGCTCAGAAAGGCTGTTAAAAGCTTGGGTAAGGGTCCAGGGTAGAAGCACAAGAGGAATTAAACCTGTGGGAGAAGTGCTTTAAAGTCAGGCACACTTTCAAGGACTCAAGTTATTAAACACTTTACAAACAGAAAGTGAAGCAGCTATTTCACTGCAGTGACTAAGTATCTTTTGTGGAGAAAAAGTATCTTCATTGTTAACGATAACACCAGCTTCAATACCAGAACCTTCCCGGGACGAAGTCAGACCAGAAACAACGAACATTTTTAGAGCATGTTACTACTATTTGAAGGGTAACAGTAACTTTTTTAAGGTGACAGCAAGATTTTTTTATGCCAGGCATTTTTAAAATTGGATACTTTCCCGTAAGATCTACAAAGGTGAAGAGGCTTTGAGCCAGGGAATCTGTATGTAAGCAGATCTAATGAAAGGACCACCGCAGCCTCTTGTTGCATAGGTCAGCGCAATGAGCAAGGGTCTCCATCCCTCCTCTGACCCAGGGTCAGCCCTCTCCTCCCAGGAATGTGCACTGCACCTAAGCACTTCCAGGACACAAAATAAGACTAAGACTTGTGAGCCTTTACATTCATGCTATTTATTCCTGGGCACATGGCTGCAGTGTCTAAGCTGATTCCTGTCAGCTCCCACTGAGCGTAACATGGTGCCCAGACACACCAAACTTGTGGCAAAGCAAAATTCTGAAATCACTGAACAAATACATACCAACAGCTCATTTCAAGAGGGTTTTTTGTTGTCGAGGTTGTGTTTTTCTCATTGTTTCCCCCCCCTCTTATTTTTTTCCCTTTATAAGTTGTGTGTTGAAGAGGTGCCCCCCGTGGGGGGGATGAGCATGAGTGGATGCGTGGGGCATGGGGTTTCTCTGTCCCTGTTCCCTGGTCATGTGTACCCCAAATCCTGTCCCCTATTGGTCAGTTTGAATGTAGCCCGCAGGAATCCTGTACTTAAGGGGGTGTTCACGGGACCCCGGGGGGGTTGTTCCAGACCTGTTCTAGGGGGCAGTCGCTGTCAGAGTCCCTGCCAGGCTCCGGCCATGTGCGGCCAGGGGGAATAAAACCTGAAAACATCTATCAAATATCGTCTCCTTGACTCTTCCATGGGCCAAGGCTGCCTCCCAGGGAAAGGTTGCAGCCACCCCACTGCAACAGTGTGTTTTCAATTTCTTGGTACATGTCATCTCCAAGTATCTCTTGCAGCTCTCCAAGAAAGCAAGCCACTGTGTCAAAGACCCAATGCTCTTTGGAGCTCTAAAATCAACTCGTCACTTAAAAAACCAAACAAACACAAAACCAAATTATAAGGTGCTACCCATGTAGCAATGACATAAATGGTGAGCATGAGATGCTACAGTGCAAAATTATAAATCACATTTTAAAATATTTAGTCTTCAGATTCTGGTTCTTTTCTCCCTGACAAAAGAAATAAGCTTTGATGAATATGCCACTGTCCAATTCATTAGCTTGAGTAATGATGGCCTTGTGATCAAAATTTTATCAGAACACAGTAACTTTCATTTTCTATGACCACTACTGCTTCCTTAGAAAGCTCACCTGTCACTGCCTCTCTGGTAGGAGAAAAACAGACCACATTCAACAAAACACTCAACATTTGGCAGATCTCATTAGTTAAAAAGCATGGTTTCCCATCAGTCAAATCTACTCAGGAAATAGCAATGAAATGTACTGAATAGCTAGGGCAAAAGTAGAATATCCTGCAAGAAAAACCCCATCATAGTCACTCAGTGAATTTGACAATCGTTTTGGCATCAACCAGCAAACAATCCAGCTTCAAAAAAAAAAAAAAAAAAAAAAAAAAAAAAAAAAA